>RJWM01002493.1:0-127978 GCA_004363535.1 Dasyprocta punctata | reverse complement strand
TTTTACAAAGGTCACTTTGGGAGGAAACACGACACTGTCTGATGGCTTTAAAGACTACATACCAGTACCTGCTTCTGATATGTAAACTTTTATGCCCTGGGGACTCATAGCCTCTTTCTCCAGGCTCATACCCAGTTGACATTCCTGGAGCTCACTGGCTCTGCCATCCCGCTGTGCCTATACATTTTATAGAGATCACGATGGGAGGCAACAGGACACTGTCACTGTGTGATGGCTTTAGAAATTACATATCAGTACCTCAGCTAGCCTTATTTGTAATGCTTAGGGCCAATTAAAGAGAAAAGGATATATCATAGTCAGCTCTCTATATATCAACATAAGGAAATAAGTCTCGATATAATCAAAGTTGCAGCAATTGTTCTGCATTCAAGGGGACCCGCTCAAGTTGTCTCCCACGAAGAGTGTGTGATTATTACTAAATTAGCCCACTGATTGATTTGAAATATTTCTGTGAGTGGATAATGGTAAGCCCCTTCCTGGGTGTAAGTGCTACCCTCCCTAAAGGTGGATAGCCTGGATAAAATATAAGGGACAGAAAGAGGGTTGTTTCTTGTGCCTTACTTCTGCTACATCACTGCTTTGCTGCCTTCTGCCTGCTAGGAACATTTTCTCCTCCCAATGCCCATGGTTTATGCCACCCTGCACTGTAGCCAGTCTACTATGGACTAAAACCTCTACAATACTTATTTCTTCCCTTAAGATTTTTTCCCTTAAACGTTAAACCTTTGAGTGTAAGGTATTTTGTCTCAGCCACCAGAAAAAACCAAGACAGATGGTGCTTGAAGAAAGAATTGATAATAATATCTGCAAAGAAATAATAGAATTGTATGCATTTCATCTGTGCTTAACTAATAAAAGTGATATACAACTATGATTCCTTCTTACCCCTATAACTCAAAGTTACACACATACATGGAAACACAGAGATGAAATCACACAGGAATGTTCAGGTTTTTTGACATAAATTAGGGATAGTACCAAGCAATACATTTTAGAATACATTTTCCATTGAAACTTTCTCTTTTCAGGCACTGATTAAAACTTTTGAATAACAAGTCGAAGTTGTAGAGCATATGGAAATTGGTAAAAACTGATGTGAGGTAGATCCTTGTTAAAAACAAATGTCTCCTCAGAGGATGAGAAGATCCAGTGTGCAATTAAGTGGGCATATTCATGGTCACATCACATACAGACACTGTGGACTTAATTTACTAATATTTCCTGAGAGGCCACTGGAGATAGTAAAGAGCTCTGCACCAGTGGGTCAAGAAACAGGAACTGAGCCACTCACCTTTGGTACAGTAAGTGAGCTAGAGAAACATTTAAAAATTCCTGGTGTTGACACACGGTATGAGCTGGATAAAAAGGATACCAAGCTACCTTTCTAAAACTAGAAACAGAAACAACAATCATTGTCTGGGCACAAGGAACCAATGGAAAGGTTTTCTACTGATTCTCACCCAAGAAAATACTCTTTGATGTGAGTCCAAGACCAGGTTAGGCCCCAAAGTCCTACTGCAAGCCCCCTGAAGTCCTCCTTCTAAGCTTATTGCTATTAATTTATTTATTAATTTAGTTTCCATTCTACGCACTAATTAATTTGATCTGTGTTTAGTAGGTGTATAATACTTACTAAACCATACTTGGTATATTGCTTTGCTTAAACTCAATGATAAATAAACCAGGCATTCCTCTTAACTTCATGAACCGCGTGACATAAAGATACATGTACTTCATGAATCCCTTCAGCCAGACTGTACATTTTTCACATATAAGCCACCAGAATCAAGTGCATTGTGTGATATGTGGCAAAAAAAAAAAAAAACTTTGTAAGATGATACAGTTTAATGAAGTGTTCCCTCAGGACTGCCCAAAATCTCCTCTTCTGTGATAATGAGCACAACAATAACGCTAATGGTAACAGCAAATATGTTGCCAATGTAATGATAATAGCTATAACTAACACGTTTTGATGTTCACAATTGCTAGTCCCTCTGCTAATTACTTACGAGAATTAATTGATGCAATACTTAGCATTGGAAAACAGTCACTCTGCACATTTTACCTAGGAGGAAAGCAACTCCTGGCTGAGGGAACAAGCCTAAAATCTTGAGAACAGAAAATTGCAGAGTTCAAACCCAGGAGGACTAACTCTAAATCTATCATTTGATATAATTTTCTTTCCGTGGAAACATTTACCAGTGATAGATAAAAATTATTTTGGGTGACAGCAACACTGAAGTAAAAATATATCTTTGTAAACAAAAATTTTAAAACAGGAGAAAATATCTGCTAAACATAATTTGGGGGTTTTCTTGTATATCTAACATTCAACCCAGTTAAAAAAAAATTCAGACAACTTTTTGTAGTCTCCCTTGCCATTTAACTTACCTTGCCATTACTTTGACAAAAGTGTCACCATAGCAACCCATGTCTTCCAATTGTGTTTATATTAATGTTTCCATTTGAACTCCTGATTTCTAGCATTTTCTCTAACTCTGGGTTTACTGAAAGGTAGGAAAAGAGTTGTGTAAAAAATGTTAAACCAAAGAAGGCTTTGAGCAGTTTCTGTGCTGCATTCACTCAGTAAGAAACTGTTAATGATAACGATTGTAACGGTTACAATGTATTAAAGTTCTGTGGTTTTTCAGGACATCTGGGCTGCTCTTCATATATGTTATGTCAATTCTCCAAATAGTACTCTGAGATAGACATTGCATTGGAGAAACGAAGGCCCTATGTCATTAAGTAATTTTCTAAGGTCAAATAATTGGTAGCTGTTAAAGTATGATTAAATTTGTCACCTTTAATGGACCACTCCACTTTTTTTGTTTTTAACCTTATTGGCCTTTGTGGTGTGATTTTAAGGACAGTCACATCAAACTGGCTAATTTCTGGCAAGTAAGTTCTATGCCACTTGATTTAAATAGACCTTCCAGAAGCAAACACTGAAACTGGGATTCTTGAGAAAGAGATTTATTGAGGGAATGCTCCCAGGAAAAAGTATTTATGGCAAATTCCTACTTCATTCTCTCTTTTCCTCTCTCTCTTTTTCTCTCTTCTCTCTCTCTCTCTCTCTCTCTCTCTCTCTCTCTCTCTCTCTCTCCACACACACACACACACACACACACACACACACACACACACGGGTATATACACAACAGCTTTTTTCAAACTGACATTCTGGCAAAGAAATGTCTGCATCATTCAATTAGAAATCAGGTATCCTCTAGTTGAAATCTAGTCAAAAGATCAGGAATACACAGCAAACACATGGATGCCAAGGAAGACTCACTTTTAAATAAAGATGAACAGACACACATCTCCCAAACTATCTTTCATATTTATCCTAAAATAAATATTTTAGGATACACAGACAGTTATAACTAGTGGTACCATAGATTTATAAGCTCTTTTAATAACTTTAATGCAGTTAGTATTATTTAACCACCTGAGTAGTCCTGTGAGATAAATGATATTTTCCTCATTTTGCAAATTAGTGCAGAACACAGTGAACCAAATACCTTTCCTGGCATCACAGAGATACAGCTACAGACTTACAATTCAACTCTTCTTTCCACACCACACACCCTCACATCTCAGCTGTCTTAACAGATCCAGTAATTCCAGGGAAACTGCAGTAGGAGTGAGAGTACGTGTTCCTTTTATGATTCTCTCCATCCTTCCTCCCACATTAAAACAGGGTCAAGAAGGCCAGCTCTGGTCTCAGCAGGCTCCTTTTAAGGAGCAGCACCAGGGTTCCCTGGAAACCATTCATCTTCCCTCTCTTAGCAGGAGATGGTCCACAACCTGTCACTTACACTGCCTGGCTGTTTAGATAAATATCTCACAGACCATCTTTTTTCTTCCCTCTACATTTTTTTCTCTTTACACCTTCCCCCATCTTACTTCCCTCTGCAATTTCCAAGGAATTAACCTTAGATAAGGGCAAGAATTTTTAGACTAGAAAGAATTTCCATGGATTCATTTGAAGTATAAACAACTCTCAGAAATTCAATTTTACTGCTGCATATGGAGCAAGTGCTATGGGCCAAGTACCAGAGTAAGATTTGAAGATGAAAAAGAAAAGGAGTGCCTTCATGTTGAGAAATGTAAAAGACACATTTAAAAATAATCTTTGTGAATCAGAATATGATGCTTTAGAAATATGCAGTAGTTATTATGGACTTACTGTCAGTGCTCTATTCCCTGTCTTTTGAATTTTTTCTTATCTGATCCATTTAACAACTTTATTAGGTATGTATTATCACCACTGACTTATTGATGAAAACATTGAAATTCATTGATAATAAGGTTAAACAATTTCTTAGATTCAAGTACCTTTCTTATCATTTTCAATACCATTCTTAATTTGTTCTAATGTTTAGTAAGAAATAATAAAATACACAATAGAAGAGTGGGACAAAGCACACTAAAATGCCTCCTGAGACAAAGATAGAGTACATACAACATCACATTTGAATGTGGAATTGTGGGGTCTGACACGCACCGCAGGATTCATAAGAGATTGTTAGGAAAGACTTCAATGTAAGTGAAAGGACACCTATTCCATCATTGGAAATAGGTTATAGTTCTGTTCTCTGGGGAAGTAGAAAACATGAGTTCAGGGCCAAGTGTAGAACCATCGGCAGGGGAAAGGTAGAAAATAAAGCAGCCTACAATCAGTCTCAAACACGTGGAAGGTGAAAGGGGCACATCTGTAGAGAATAGGAAGTGGAAAAGAATAAAGAAAAGCAGGCTGGCAGTTCCACATATCAGGAGGCGACACAGAAGACTGTTTAAGAATCTAAATTCTAAGTTCCAAATGTCTCAGTTCTACTCATTGTGCATCTTATTCCCATATGCCATTAAGTAAGGTATTTACCCCCTCTAGGTTCAGTTTTACATTCATTGTGAGTGATCCCATGTAAAATTGTCTTGTCTTACATGAAACAAGGAACCAGAATTTATTATTTGGAGTTCATGGGATGGATTTACAAATTTAGTTAAGACTTTGTCTCTATGTCACCTAAATGCGAGTCCAGCCTGCATCTGTTGAAGGAGCAAGGATTTGTTGTCTAGTCAGTGACTAACGTCTGTGGCAAGAATCAACAGAGAGCTCAATCACTAGAAGAAGTGAGGAATCACATACAGCAGAATGGCACTTTATTTGTTTTATTTTATTCCACTATAATGGGCACAGAGATAAATTAGTGCAATTACTTGCAAAATAAGATCACTTGCCTTGACTTCCTTCTTTCAGAAGTCCAGTTTTCGTCATATTGCCCATCTGTATTTTTAAAGAATAGGGACCCTAGGGATTTTACAAGAGTTTTAGAGGAAGGAAAGTTGTTACAGAGCTGTAAACCATGCTGAAGAGTCAGTTGAATTTCATCACAACAGCCACAGATGGATGTTGATAGATTTGGCAATTAGATTATCCCAGCACGTAATATGTAAAAAGAACATATTTCTGTCACTCTCAAAGACTTCATGTGAGGCTGACCATGACTGAATGTCACCTTTGTCTCCAAGCCAGTAAATGTCAGTGGAACGAATACCTGAGTAGCTTGATTTGGCTTCCTGACAGAACTCTCTAAAAGCATAGCAGTAAGGTACACATTACAACATTCATATACGGTCCCCGCTGCAGACACTTTCTCTACAGATGACTGATGAAGAGTCTCCAATTCAATGATGGAGCTCCTAATGTATCATGCTGCCTGAAGTCAGGACGCTCAACTAAATCTCGTCTGGTTCTTTTTGTGTCTTCGGTTGGTGGTGAATACAAATTTGAATGAAAAATAAACAAATAATTCAGATTGTAAAGTCCTCAGACAGAAGGAAATCTAGTGGTCAAATTCCTTGTTAGAGGTAAAGAAGATATTTTCACTACATGAGAGCTAGTACTTTGACTCAAACTATGAAAACACCGCTTAAAATGTTACACTCCTTTCTTTTTGGCTGGAGTTGTGTCAACTCACTGTGGACATACTGGTTATCTATTGCTGAATCATCTCTGAAAGGTAATGATAAATGTCTTTGATTAATAAAGTATTAGAAATCAAATTACATATTACTGAACACATGCCATGTCTTTAGTAGACAAGATCTTTCAATATATGCAGCTTTTTCTTGGGTGGAAAATAGCAACAATGAATAATAAAAGTTAAGCTTTACTGAAATGTTATATACTCATTGCCCTTTAACTCTCATGAAAGACTATATAATAGGTTCATTTTTAGAGGAGAAAGAAAAACTTTTATTACTTTTCCTAAGAATTTGTAAGGATTCTGGTTCAAGATCTGATTCTTTAGTATCATACTAAGGTAACCTTTAGTAGTATAATACACTGAATAATAGCCATCAAAATATATCAGGTCCTAATAATCCCTAGAATCTGTAAGTATTTAGAGATGAAGAGAATCGAGTCGATTAGATGAGAGGGTCTCCAATCACAATTGACCTCATCAGAGAAGGCAGAAGGAGATTATACACAGAAAAGAAAAGAGGTGATATGGAGATGGACACAGAGATTGGACTGATCTGGTCACAAGCAAAACAAGACCTAAGCAGAGTTAGAGATGTGAAGGATGGATTTTTACTAAGGGCCAAGTAAACATGACAGTAGGATTTCATCTCCGTGATATTGGACTTCATCTCACAGTTGCCCTCCCAAATTATGAAAGAATAAACTTGCTTTTTTAAAGCCTCCACTGCAATTTGTTATGGCAGTCACAGGAAACCAATATTCATTGTAAAATAGAGCTAAGAGAAAATTTATGAAAATTCTACGTAATGTAGATTTTTACTGAAAAATTGTGGGCTAGACTTATTTAGTGATAACTCCTGGGAATAAAAATAGATATTCCAACTCCTATCCTGATATTTTCAGCTCAGATAGAGCATTTCTTATATTCCTGCTAGAATCTCCTCTTGAGTAGTCACTTCCATTCCCTTCTGTGCCTTCCAGGATCTCTTTCTGATTTAACCTTAGAAAGTTGTCCTTCTTTACAGTCATATTTCACTTGTGACCCTCACAGACTAGCTAGTTTATACACCTATGCTGCTTTTGAACAAGAAAATGAACTTTGAATTAGGTGCAATATAATTCTTTCATGTTGAAAAATGTGTATCATTACCTATCTTTCATATTTTTTGTATTGAAAGATATACTCTACTGTATGTAAAGGGTAATTCCTAAGTTAAATCCATCTGACTTTTTTTTTCTTTTATTGACTGCTTTATTAAATAATTATCATTTTGATGGGAAACAAAGCCACTAAATTTTATTTTGAAGGATGTAGTTTTATTCATTTAGAACATTCTCTGCAATAAATGTATCATAGATACATGGAAAGATGCCATTTTGAATAAGAATGAGTAAAGTTTCAAAAAATGATTCTTTGAAGCATAAATCTGATGCTTCCTGGATGACATTAGACAGGGCCTTATGATCCTAGGACCTTGGTTTCTCGATCTCTAAATTGTCCTTCCTGTTCTCCCCCAACAAGGCATTATGTGTATGAGTGCATGCATGTTTCTTTCTGTGTCTCTCTCTCGCGCGCGCTTTCGCTCTCGCTGTGTGTGTGAGTGTGTGTGTGTGTGTGTGTGTGTGCTGAAGGATGAATGTCAATACTAATGATGGATCAACCAGTACTTTTCTTATACTAAAGAACTGTATATACATACTGAAAGTTACAGGTGAGATGATTAAGTTCATAGTTTCCAATAGATACATTGACTATGCTAATCCTCCATGTGCCGAATAGAGAAATATGAAACCATAAATCAATTTAAGAATCATTAACAGATACTATATTGGAAAACAGAAAAAGACTCGTAGATCTTTGGGGCAAATTCACATTCTGTAGTCCTAAATAGAATAGTTGTCATTTTCAAAGATATTTTTCTATTTTTAAAAATGTTTATCTTTTACCTATTCTTTGTGATCAAATTCAATTGTGCCCTCTTTTTGAAAAATTCTGTAATCCTTCATTGCATAATAAATTTCATTTAATACTGTGTGTCATGCTAATCTTAGATCCCTGTAACATTGCTTGAAACTGCACTGAAAAGAATCTCAAATGTGACTTTTCTGCTGGATCGCTGATGTACTCAGGTTATTTAAGTTAACTTTCACTACCCAGTTCCTAGTTTTGCATCAGAATACTAATATATGCCGGATTTGTTTCAATGATGACATCTAGAGAAGTGTAAAAGCCATATTCTAACATCATTTTTCATCCATCTGCTCTATTGAATAGCATTCAGAGATGATTTCTGACTCTGAGTTAATTTAATTAAATATCAATTGACCAGCTCTGATTTGGTACAGCTTTCCCAGTTTTCTCCAACTTCTTTCCTCATTGTGACTTGAATTGTATTCCTAACCAAATGGTCTCTGAGTTAAAAAGTTATGAGTCATAGCAATCTTGCCTAGTTCTGAAGAGAAACCTTTGTAGGAAATTAGAAGAGACCTTTGCAGAAAATTCACATTGGCCCAAATATAAAACTGGTACGCCACCTGCCTTTACTCCCTTGACCCTATGACATGTTTCATACATGATCACAAAACACACGATACATTCAAACCCTAGAAATAATGAAGTACAATACTCTCATTATTTCACTGGTCTCTTACTCAGATACAGTGTTCTGTAGTAACCCCATTTCAATAAAGATACAATGAATATCTACCAGATGACAGGTATTGTCATTGCATTTATAACAAGACTTTCTTAAGATGCTTACAATCGAATTTTGAAGATAGGCAAAGGAGTAAGTACACCTACCTTAAGTATTACAATTCACATTGAAAATGGTTTGATGGGGAAGTCTCATATGACTAGGAAAAGTAAGAGGGAGATCTAAATGTGGATTCTAAAAGAAATTGATTCATAAAGTGAGGAGCAGGATTGGTCAGGTGAAAAAGGAGGTAGAAAATAATCCTCTGCCCTCCTTCATCTTCTTTTTTTTACCTTCAATACTTTCAAAGTCATATTAATCAATGTACAGTGTTTTAAACTACTGACTTACAGTCTCCTGACTACCTTCCACATTTTTCTAGCCCATTTGTCTCCATTGTTTGAAATCGTCTCTGCAGTTAATCCTATAAGATGAGTAAAGAAGCAACTATATCTTAATAATTCTGGTTATAAAATCAAATAGATTTTACAGTGAGCCTATGACAGAAGTTATGGGTTGCTGGTGAAAGATGTTAAAGTGTGATCTTTGGGCTTGTGAGGCCCTCCCTTACTTTTATTTAAAAGACAAACTGAGGATTCCTGTGATAATTGGGATCATACTGTTCAGTGTCTATAAAAACTCTGTTTTTACACCCAAATTTCAGTTGATTTGTGACATTACATTTTCTGATTTGGTCTTACAAATGTTGGTAAAGAGTCTTAAGAGGCTTATTAAAGCTTTCAAATAGAAGTTGTGCTATCACTGCATAACCAAGTTACTCAAAAGAATTAAAGGTTGTTACCCGCAGAGACCGAAACAGGTCAAAATGTCCATAATAACTTCTGAGTTCATCTATATGCAAATACTTTCTCAGAAGTGAGATTTTTCAGCTTAGATTTTTAGCCAGGCCAGCTGAAGGAGATTCTATTGTAAGCAGTGTTATCCACCAAAATGATGATCATGTTACATCTAGGAGAATATTGCATAAGCTTCAAATTATGAGTAAAATAAGCAATAAAAAAAGACAATGATTTTGTCAGCCTTTCAAGCTTTTCCATTCTTAGGCATCTACTGTGAAGGTTTGTTGTGGACCCTGACTAAGCCTCTTTGTCATCAGACAGTCAATGTTTTCTATGACAGAGTCATTGTCCATTTCTTCTTAAATAGTACTTTCTCTTTACAGTTTGACTTCTGTCTTCTGGTCAGAAACCAAGAACTGAGAGTGTAGCTCAGTGGTGACTTACGTAAGTGCGTACAGGGAAGGCCCTGCATATACTCTGCAACCACACAAAGAAATAAAGAACAGCAGCATCTTCTTTTGTACAGACTCCAAAGCAAGTCTGATCAGTCCATCTTTGGTTCCATCCTCTGACCCGCTCTTGGCTGATAAAAATTCTCACTGTAGAAAATGTTAATGAAAATAACAGTATCTATGAGTCTTTAAAAGACAAGACTCTAGGTCTTGTCTTAAGTTTAATTCAGTGTAACCAGATGAGATTCTCAGTATTACTCCTATTTCCTGTGACAAGATACTGAGAAACTAAACTAAATTCACACAATGTGTCATAGCTTAGCTTAGATTCAGAAAAAATATATATGACTGAAAATATCACACTGGATCCATGAGGAGAATTCATTTTGTGATTGAAATCAAAACACTAACTTGAGCTGCTGTTATCAGAAATAAATAACATTAAAATGCAAAGCAGATAAAACACAGTAAGTGCTCTATAAATAACACTGTTTCTTTCTCTTCGTTTCTTCTTACTAGCCTCCTTGGTAATAAGTAGTGTATTTGATCATCTACTCCAGAGACTTGCATATGATATGGCAAATACTTAAGAAACACTTCTTGGGAGAAGAAATAAATAAGAAAATGAATAAATGATAAACCAAAGAGTAGATAAATGGATAGTGTGAAATTTCCCAATTTTTTTTTCTTCAGCTTTGTAATCTATACAGTTTTACTGAGACAGTGAAGAGACATTTGGAAGGAGGAAGCAACTAGACATCCTTCTTATCCCTGGGTGAATCATTGTAATGACACTTCTTAATCTTTCAATTATTTGCCCTTTCTCATGTTGATAATTGGTGCTGGCTCTCTGGCCCCATCCAATAATACAATAAAGCCTAAAAGTGGTGGAGAGGCTTATTTCCCCCACTGTAAATATAAGCCCTTTGTTAGGATAACATACAACAATGCTTTTCCATGAATTAATCATTAGGTATATATTGAGTCACTACTCATGCTTGAGAACTCAGAAATAAAACAACATGAAAACTCACAATTCAAATTTTTTTTTTTTAGTTTTTCTCAGTGTGAAAGTAAATGAAATTAGTAACCTACATGTATACTAATAGATGATATCTAAATATATTAATTACTATGCATTCATCCAAAGAGTGAAACTCTATATATTAATGCTTTTCAGCATTGTAAAACATATGTGAAGATAATGAAAAAGATGATCACACCTAATGGGAAAAATACAAGCCTGTTCATGCAGAACAAAAACTAAATCAAATACATGTGTGATGCATGCATACATCGTATATATAAGCATACACATATAAAAATATAAGTACATGCTTGTATAGAATGCAGTGAGATGGAATGCATACTAAGCCTGGAGAGAATTAGGACATTATTAAGGAATTAAGTAAAACATCATTACCTTGCGTTGCACATTATTCACTAATGATTAAACAAATAAAATAATGTTAGGTCTCACACCAATTTTTCATGTTTTATAGACATGACATGGCAAAAAGTTATGGCATAAATTCATACTGCTGCATTACATTATCTGTGTTTGTTTTAATCACCTACTCTTCATATTTATAAGTTTTGCTTGTAGAATAAAAGCAATTATGGTAAATAAACTCAATTTGACACATATCTTGAATAGCAAATCGAGGTCTTTAGTCTGATAATGAAAATGTCAAAAATAATTAGCTGTGCATTCTTTCATTTTAAATTTGTAAAATTTAAACTCAGATAAGGAAAACTATCTGGCCAAATCATACAGAAAATTCCTAGCAAATCGACTTATTTTGATCATAAAATCAAAGAAAGTAAATAAATTTTGGTGAACAATCTATTAAGGTACTGAATTATCTTAGTGGTTCCAGTGTGCTTGTGTTTTTTTCACAATATGACGTTAGGGGAGAAAATATCGAACAATTAAAAATCACAGAGACATCCTCTTGCTTTGCTTTCAGCCTTAGGCTGCTAAATACCATTCCCCTCTTCCTTTGATCTCATCCTTACAAGTTGAAAGCCAAACAAATGATAAATGTCCATGAAATAAGACAAAAATTCCTTATTGTTTGTGCCGCAGAATAGAAAGATGGTCAGATTGATCCGTTATCATGGTAAAATTATCTAAAATAAATTTTGGCCCCTTTGAGGTGACTTTGGATGCCAGTACCAGTGAGAGGATCATTCTTCTATCTTCAGTATAATTGAATGATTATGTCTGTTTGTGAATGAGTTTCCTTAATTGCTAACTGGTAATTTGGCCCCTTGACTTGACTGTATGTGAACTGTTATACATTACTTTGCACAAGGTACAAACATTGGTCTGAAAGGGATGAATAGAAAGAGAGACCCAATTAGAAATAATTGAAGCAGAGAGCTGGTGTCAAGAAAAAGACATAGAAATTATTTTACCTGGCCTCAAAGAAATGATACTGTTTCATCTGAGTGAGTTCACAGACAGGACCTCTGGCAGGTATGTATTCAGGTTTGGGAAACACCAAGCAGACTATATAATCTGGGACATGTTCATATTTATTAAAAAAAAAGAAGTAGAATCTGAAAAGTTTGACCGTTCTAACTTTGGGGAAATGTTAAAAGGAAAATATAGTGTTCTCAGAACAGAGAGTTAAGAAGAATATAAAGTGGAACTATGAAAGAGATGTTAAAAATTAAAATATTGGAAGACTGTACACGTCAAATCTTACAGATGTTTTCCTAAGGACTGTGACCTTTAATACTGACTGTCAACTTGACTGACGTCTAGATGGTTTAAATGGTCCTTAAGGATTATATCTCATCTCTTGTTCCTCTAGTACTCTTGACCTGGGCTCTGCTTCCCAGCCACACTCAGGAGAGTAGTATTGCTCTACCAGCTGCTCTGCCATGGTGTTTCTGTTTCGAAGGCAGCTTGCCATGGATGGATCCCTCTGAAACTGTGAGCCAAACGAACCTGTCTTCTTCAAAATTGTGCATACCATGTACTTTTTCTCCAGCTACAAGAAAGTTGTCCCTATACAAGAAACATTTCACTTACTCTGCTAAGCAGAGAAATAGGTTAAATATCTGAAATAAGTTCTTTTTATTAAGTTAACAATGGAACACAAGTATATATGTGTGACAAATGAAAAAGTTTATAAATTTATTCTTGCAAGGCAAGAAGGTTTCAGTGGTTGTTAGAACAAAGCTTTCAATTTTCTTTTTTAGATCAAAATGAGATAAAGTTAGTAATATTAACCTTGTCCCAGAATTTAAAGGAAAACTGATAATCCCCACATATTCACAAACCCCTTTTGTTTCGAGGAATTCATCTTCCTTCTAAATATATTAAACTATATTCCTTGCTCAGGTTATTTCTAGTATTTTAAGTATTTAAAACTGCAATGTTGGTGATCATTTTAGACTTTTTATATGTTTTTATATTCTATTCTCTGAATTTCTTCTCTCCAATGCCATAACTTTCTCACTATCAAGTCATTTTAATTTTGGATCTCTTAAGGATAACTGAAATTGCATTTTCCCAACATCACAAATATATTCTCCTATAACATTCCTTACATTACTCATTTATACACTTTTTTATTGATTGGCCCAAAATTATTTTACAAATGTTCACCAAGAACTTGGTTAGGCCCAAAACCAATACATATTTTACACTTAAAACTTATTACCTATATGCAAGATACATGCACAAACACTGAAATAAAACGTCAAAGGAAAACTGTTTAAGACTGATATGTAAAGATCTGAAGTTAATTTGATAGAAAAACTCCTTGGAGAATTCAAGGTTATTTCTTTGAGCAAACAGTGTGTGACATTTGTTGTATGTGTGCGTGTGTCCAAGATGTTGATAAAATTAGCACAGACCAAAGGATAAATGTGTTCAGAATGTTTTGTATGTAGAGGTAGCATGACATAATTAATAGAAAATTGGGTCAGGATGATTAAAAAGCAAACTTTTTCTAAACAGATCATGGTAGGAGATGGATTGGGGACTGATTGATACTCTTCTAGTTTAGATTGAAAATATTCTTTAAAATTCTTATGTGTTCAAAGTAGGGGGAAGGTTAGATGGTAATTCCATCCAGGACTAATCAACTGATGAGATTATGAGTTGATGGCATTACTGGCAAGTAACAAAAGTTGAGCAGATACATTGAAGGGAGTGAGTCATGGTGATGAGCCACTGGGGACTACAACGTATCTGTCATTGACTCCATCCACTCTGACTCTTTCCATTTCTCTCTGCTTCCCAGCTGGCACTAGGGTTTTACCTTTTCCTTGCTACATCCTTAGACCATGATGTTTCTGCCTCACAACAGAACTACAAGTAATGGAGCTGGCTGAATATGAAATCTCTGAAGCCATGAGCCAAAAATAATCCATCCCTTTTAAATTGCTTTCTTTGGTACTTGATCTCAGCAATGAAAAGTTGACTAACACATTTCCAAGACTTATTTTCCTCCTTAAAAGAAGATATCAATTCGGTAGAGATATTCTACCACTTCCTTTGTCTTTTCCATTAAGTCCTATTACCATGAATGTGAACCTATGATGAGCTTCTGGTATCATCCTTGTGTCTCCGCCCAGAGGGAAACCTTGCTTTCATCAAACCCTTGCTCTATCCATAGATACTGCTAGTCTCGTTCTCTTCAGTGCTCCTGTGTCTTGCATCCAAATTATCTTAAAAATTATCTTTAAAAAATGAGCAAAAAATATTAATCCTATCATTTGCTGTTTTAACCACAATTCTCCATTTCTGTAAAATTAAAATTGCAAAGTATATACAATAATGCAGGCCATTTTATAATGCTATATATATTTCCAAGCAAAATGACTAAATACATGTAGAGTAGATAAAGGAATAAATTATTCCCTACTACTTCATCTTTCTCTTCCTTTCCAGTTATGTATTGCCAGTGGTCCTCTAGCCATGGTGAGCTGCAGAATTTATGTAGAAAGTCGCAGCACTCAAATGTACAAACCCTGCTTCTTCCAATTTTCAGGTTTAGGCCGAGCATCTGAATATCTAACAAAGAGATTTTCTGTTTGCAAACTCAAATCTTAGCAATAATGTCATGGATACCTTGACACACCCTTTATTTGCTGAAAGAGAATATGACCTTTTGCTAACTTTCTCTGCTCCTCTGGAGACTTGTCATGTCCAAGGTAGTTTCTTAAGTAAGATACTAACAGTAGTGCTTATGAAAAAAGCTAACTCCAGTTATTACATTGCTGATGAACTGAGATTTTTATGTATACAAGATAAAAATTTGATCGAGGGCTATAATTATAAAATTTCCTGAAGAGAAGTCTCTTGTCATTAGGGTATCCTGTGTAAGGACCCTGGAAACTTTCCTTTAGAGTAGTTGAGAGATCCTGGTCCCTGCTGGACAGGAAAATTTGAAACCAGACTGGAACAGACATCTGCATAATAGGTTCCCTCCACCAGCTGAGCACTCACCTGGTGGAAGAAAGGAAAACTGGCAAAAATCGTACCTGGTTAAATGTGTGAAAAGCTACACAGACTTCTGCAAGGACATGTCTCATATACTGTGCTTCCTGACCTAAATTCTTTTGAGGAGCTGGAACCAGGCACAGCCTGCTGTGGTCTTATAAATCATAATACTGACACTAAGATGAAGAGCCCTGGTGGGTATCAGCTCTGACATTAATATGTATGATTTCTAAAACTCTATGTAATTTCTTGCCTTCATATCTTTGCTCACACTGTCTTCCTCTTACAGGCAATTCTCTGTTGTTGTCTACCTGATAAACAAAACTCAAACTTCAAGCCTCATCGTAAATACTACTTTAACTCTCTAGTTCTTCCTCAAGGAAGAATGATTTGCTGCCTTTCGTGCTTTTGTCGCACGATGCCCACTTTCTTATTTTAGTTTTTCCTCTCATTGCAGTTTCTTTGAAGTATCTGTCTCTGCTGTTGAGGGTCCAGTGTGACCTTGCATTTCTCAGATGCAGCATCTTGCATGGTTCCTGAAACAGAATAAATGACTAAGTGCTTCTCACTTTCCACTAAGTCACTAAAATGGTATTGGATGCTTTAGGATCAAGTCTAAAGTATGCTACAAGATTTAAGCAATAGCTCCTTCCTTAAGACATTATTTTCCTAAAATACTGTATATCTCACCTTTGGCCCTTAGTCTTTACCTTTAATGATTTGTATCACCTTCAATTCCTCTATTGTTTGATACCACAATGACTAGAGTTAAAGAAATTATTGTGTGCCTAATTTTGTCCCCTCAGTGTTACATCCCTGAGAGGAGTCCTACCTTAATCTTCATAAAATTTAAGGACCGAAATTCAAAAGTCAAAACAAAAGACAATGGAATATTTGTTAAAATATATTAAACAGTTTCAGAATTTAATGATTTAGATTGTCATTGGATATTAAAGCTTTTATATAAGTTCTTACAGTGTTCTGATTTTGACGATTAAAAAACATGTTTTACATTGTTCTACAGCTGTAACTTCCATTTAAATAGTACCTTGTAATTCACAAATAACCTCAAAATGCATTATGACACCTGATACAGGAGTATTATCTTATAAATATGTGGGAGCGGTAAAAAAAAGAAAAATATACCATTTAGAGCCATTCCACAATAATGTTTAACTCTGTCTCCAAATCTGGAATAAGATATGAGCTCTCTCATGCAGTATGATGTGAATTTATAAAACAATATTTAACCTTGCTGTTACTGATAAGATGGTACATTTCTGTTAGTTATTATTTCATTTTGGAAAGTAAACACAAAAATGGTATTATAGTCTAGTTGTAGGTGTTAGGATATGTTGCTAAATTCATCTCTTGGAGTATAATCCTTGAAGTCGTATGTTAACGGCCCTCTCCAGATGGGGGTCATTGAGAGGTTTTTAGGATCAGATGAAGTCATGAAATTAAAATTCCCATTATAGCACTAGCATCATTAAAAAATGATAGACTTGAGCTACAAAACCTGATCAATCTTACCAAGTGATGCCCACCACCATCCTTCAAGTTCAAATGGAAGTGTAATACTCCGCATCTAGTGTTCACTTTACTTACAAAATAAATTTTGCTTAGAAAATTGGTCAATCATATCTAAAAATCAATGTATGAACCATTAGTAGACTAGGTGGTAGGCATTACTTCTATTTTCTAAGTCCAGATCATTACAAACACGTAAATGTCTCTCTACTAAATTTCAGATTCTAGAATTAAAAAAAAAAGAAAAAAAAGCTAGAAAGAAACTACCTAAAGTGATTAACTTTTATGGATAAACAATGAGTGAGTATAAAATTTATTTTCCTTGGACACTTCCCTTGAATAATTTGTACCATAGAAAGACTAGGCAGATAGCAAGATAAATAGAAGGATGGAGAGATAAACAGAGTTACTGATATCTGTATAAAGAAAATCCTAGAGATATTTAACTTCTCCAACTGGATGGCATTCAATTTTATCAAATAATAGTAACCTCATTCTTTCTCATTCAGCACCCCTCCCCACACACACACTACTGTTTCATCTACATTACTGGTATGACTGCCTACATACCCCTCCCTTTAGAGGATATGCCATTGCTTTAGGTCAACTACTTTGCTTATTTACTTACAAATTTGAATAAATTCTGTATTGTTTTATTATATTCATTGTTTATCAAATAAAACAGAGCAGCTAAGAGGGACATTATTTTAGCATTTTTCAGCCGCCATATTGAAACTGCTGTGCTTCTTACAGTAATCTATACATTTATAATTAATGAACGCAGATTGTAACTACCTCAACTTATCACTTTTTGCAGGTTACAGTAAAGATTTATTTATTTTCATTTTACATCCTTCTACATGTGTTTTAATTAAAACAAAATCTCCCTCTGCAATCACCCAAATATATGGAAGTTAAGCTCTGCCAGCAGCCTTCAGGAGGAGAAGCACACTGTAGCTTTTATAAACATTGGACTAATCAATTAGGGTTTGGGGTTCTCATTTTAATTTATATAGCTAGTTGTTTCAGATCTGAGTGAATCTGAAGATTAAGGCTTGATTAAATGCGTTTAAAATGTATAATATGTTCCTCAAGCTCTTTAGTGTTTTATTAAATGCGTTTTACAAAATGATACAGGAGTAATGTTAATGAGTGTATTATCTGTTGCTTGCATTAATTACCACCATTCTCTTTTTCATTTTGACTTCAAAGTACTTTGTATCAATGCTAATTAATTAGAACAACCATTGCAATTCTTCTTGACAAAGAACTGGAAAAGAGATTTGTTTTTCAGCTTTACCTCTTTGAAGTCGAGTCAGCAATTCACATGTCTCATTATACCTGGTGGCTTTGTAAAGCTATACCTACAAAAAAAAAACTAGGGTCAGGAGTTTGGCTCAGTGGCTTAAGCACCTGTCTAGCAGGTGCGAGGTTGTGAGTTTGATCCCTGGTGCCACAAAAAAAAAAAAAAAAAAAAAAAAAAAAAACCTATACCTACTTCTTATACAACATTCATTATGTTCGTGTGTAATAAATGAATATATTGCATAAGTCTGAGGTGTGTCTCAAAATAAAAAATTGTAAAGAAAACAAAAATAGAAATAGGCATATATTTCTGAAAACAGAAATACTGATAGTAAAAATACCTCTCCAAGTTACTTTATTCATGAAAGTTCTTGAGTTTTCTCTGCTATTTTTTAAGACCAATCTTCAAGGAAATTTTGTTGAAATTTCTACATATTGGATGCAAATTATTCTCTATGTTCCCCACCTATGTGAGTATTTAGTCCTGTCTCAATTTTGCTATTGGAAGTTTTTAGTAAAACTTGTGCTTTCCTTTTGTAATAGGGACAAAGATTTGGTTTGTGTGTTGTTTTGATTGTTGCTGCTATGGAAATTCACTTGGACAAATGTCTGTAAACCTAAATGCTAGATAAAAACAATGTACATTTAAAATTTTTGAAGATGCTGAAAAATTTTGCTTTGATAAAACTGGGGCATTTTTTAAATACATTGCAGAATTTATATAACAAATGATCATGAAACTAAGTATTATGCAATAATTATTGGTTCTTTTGTCCAAGGGGCAGATCAGCTGTGCTTTGGTAGAACATAGATCTCAGCTAGGTGGAATTCTTTCAAAATGAAGACCCTGTTACACATGTACTTAGGCTTGGTGTTGGATTCAGAACTCTTCCATAAGCATTCATTTTGGATTTCAAAATTTTGGATCCTCATTCCAGCTTTGTCTCATTAGTTGTATGGATTTAGATAGTTAGATTCTCTGAATTTTATTGTTGTTTTAAAAACAGTACCACACAAACATCTTTATTGAGTAGGGTTTTTGAGAGGACATAGGAAGATCTTGTCCTTTAGAACATGTTTCACATCGGTACAAGTTAGTAAGTGCTCAATACAAAACAGAAAACACAATCCCTTGTTGTGTAAAACAAATAAAGCCATACAGAAAGTTTCTGGCTGCAAGAAACTACTCTCCTGATTTTTTCTTTCCAGTACCGGTGATCAAACTCACAACTTTGTGCCTGCCAGGCAGGTGCTTAGGCCACTGAGCCAAACTCCCAGGCCTATGTTTTTTGTGGCAGGGTCGCACTATGTAGTTCAGGTTGGTCTTGCTCACACTGTAGTCCAAGCCAGCCTTGAAATCACAAGGGTCTACCTACCTTTGCCTCCCAAGTGCTAGGATTAAAGGCGTGTGCCACCATGCCCAGCTCTCTCCTTACATTTTTAAAGAGTCTTCTGAACAAGAGATATGGAGTGAATGCTTTTCCTCTAAAATACTATTTAGGAGACAGATTCTATTGAAGCATGCATTATTGCTTAAGATAATATTGACTTTACATCCTGTATCTGATGCAAAGAGAAATCCTAGTATGCTGTTATCTGAGAACCTTACCAGAATCCAAAATTTACAAAATACATTGCTCTCAAAATTGGGGGCAAAGGATTCAGAACCTTCCCAGTTTTTGTTTAACTTAATCAAAAGGTATTATAATGAAACATGTTAATATTAACTTATTTAACAAGTCTTTGTATATCTATCCCTAATTTAGAGGAAGATCAACAATTTAATATCTAAAAGATTATTGGTTTCTTAAAATAAACCCAGGAGACAAACATATTGCACATTCAATATAAAAAAATTTCCTATATGCAAAATCATGGCTTGCTGTTTTTATTGCATTTCAGTATGTCCAGGAAAGACTTCTGTATATTATCATAGAGCTATATTGCTACCTATATACCTCAGGTGAGGTATTCAAAGATAAATTATTTGCAAAAATTTTCCCTTTTATCTCAATCTAGTCTTCCATGTTTGTCAGATAGACAAAGCAAAGGTGAACTTCATATTTATAATGGAAAGTTGAAGCACAAATGTTAAGAGACATGCTCAGGAAACTACAGGAAACAATGGAAAGAATGGTAAAAAAAAATCCTAGCCCAATGCCTATGCATTAATTTCACTAATATTTACTTGAATTTTGAAACACATTAAGTCCTACTTAGGAACTCTTATACATATTAAGGTACGGAATGTTAGCATCTCCTCTAACATATAAGTTGTCACCATATCTCTCCATTTCTAGGAGAATAGTTGGATAAATTATTCACAACAGTTTGCAACAGCTCTTTATTTTTTGTTGTTTTTATTGCATTTCAGTATGTCCAGGAAAGAATTCTATATATTATCATAGAGATATATATTGCTACATATATACCTCAGGTGAAATACCCAAAGATAAATTATTTGCAATAGAAATGAGTAAGAAGCCAATGGTAATTGTTGGGAGATAATATTGATAATGAATACAATGTCACAAGCAAAATATTAAACCTGAGAATTAAGTTCTGAAGTTTGCATGATTTCAAGGCCATTACTGCTTTGCTTCTATTGTCCAAAAATTGCTCACTGTCATGACTTGCTAGAACTTCATTTTTATCAATTACTAAAAATGCTCATCAACTTCTGAATTGGAAAAAACATTTTAAAAGATAAAAATGTCATATGAGGTGAACAATGCACTTAATTCAACTAATTTATCAAAGAGCATAGCTTAGTAACACGGTGCACTTTATTATACAGGGTGATAACCTGAGATGACTGCAGGTGCTAAGAATTTTGAGATCATACATATACTGCTAACCCAAAAAAGATAAAAATTCCAAATTTGAAGTATAGATTCTCCTTAATGTATATAACTTTTGTGTTACTGTGAAGTCTAAAAATCTTAGTAAATAAAGTGATTATCTGGTGTCTTGGTTACTTTTTACTGGTTGCTGAGACAAAATACCTGACACACAAAATTAGGGAAGGAAAGGTTTATTTAGCTTACAGTTTTTGGAGGTTTCAGTCCACAATCAGCTGGCTCCAATGCAGGGTGGCGTGGCACAGGGGCAGCACTTCAAGGCAGCAGCCAAGCAAAAGCAGCCAGAGTAAAATAGGGGGCAAGAGCAAGCCTCTTCTCCTCCTTTATATTGTACAGAGGACACCATCTCCCTCCAGGGTGGGTGTAGCTTCACAAACATCCTTGCCTTCCTTTGCACAGGATGAGGTTATTTATAAAGTAAGAACACTGGCTCCCTGCTGAATCTCTCAGTTAAACTTCTAAATTTCTGAAGTTGACACAATGTATCAACCATAACATCTGGGTATCTCTAGGAGCATAACAGAGTCTACTTTATGCTCAAAAGAAGCCCACAAGAGGTATGAAGAAAAAAAGTTTGAGTCTCTTTTAGAATTATTTTTACTTTGAGGTTCCATGACTTCAGATCTGATTTCCAAATACTCTTTTTGCTTCTTATAACCACATGCAATAATCATTTAAAATCTTTTTTTTCCCCTTTTAGGCATGCTGTTCTAAGTCCTTCACTTTTCTTTGTATCTACCTTGATGACAAACTAAATCCAGGAATATAGAGAAATTCATCCTCTAATAATGGCATTAATTGATGTCTGGGAGTCAGATAATGTTATCTAATGATGCCAAATCAAGTGATGAGTGCCAAATGCTGATTTTCAAATATATTTTGTCTAACCATTTGAGCAGACCTGAAAATTGGCATAATTACGTAGTCTGAGTCTCTAAGATATGGTAATTTTTGATTCAGATATTTTAGTTCGCAGAAGAGGGAATGAAAAGGCAAGGTTTGATGTGAGTGACTTCAATACCTATTGACTGAAACAGAACATACTTTTTGAACCAACATGAAAGAAATGTAAATTATTAAATTACCTCAAGTGATTCTGAACATGTAGAACCACCCCAACATCTACGACAAATAAACCTTCTTTTTTAACAAAAAAAAGCCCTTTATAATCAAAGTACTATGAATATTCTGGACAAAAATGGGATTCAAAAATCTATGATATTTTACAATGAGAAAAATGAAATACGCTTTTTAGTTCATTAAGTCACATTATATCTAGTCCAGATTCCACAGTTTGGCACTTTCTCATCACTGCACAGGTATGAGGAAAGGAAATTTTAGAAATATTACTAAATTATGGCAAATAATCTTCATAAAAGAACTAGGAGTTAAAATTTAAAATGTGTGTGCCATGTATGCACATGTGTGACTACTCACACTCTTCTTGCACATATGAATATAAATATAAGCAAAATGAGAGGCAGAGAGCAAACCAAATTGTTTGTTACTCTATTTATTTATTTAGTTTTATTTTATTTATTTATTTATTTATTTACGGCACCGGGGATTGAACTTACAGCCTCAAGTCTGCCAGACAGGCACTTAAGCCACTGAGCCAAACTCCCAGCCCTAGATTTTTGAGGCAGGGTTGCACTGTGTAGCTCAGGCCGGCCTTGCACTCGCATTGTAGCCCAAACTGGCCTCAAACTCACAATGCTCCACCTACCTCAGCCTCCTGAGTGCTGGGATTAAAGGTGTGCGCCACCACACCTGGCTGTTACTCTATTTATTAAGTGAAAATGGACATCTTTTTCAACAACAAAAGTCATTCCCCGCTGCCTAGTATGTCCCAATATTCCATAGTGCTAAAAGGTGCTGTCAAATTTACTTTGCAAAGGTCTCTGCCCAGAGGAATATAATACTGAAATAGAATTTACACAATCTTTATCATGTTTCCATCCCTACAACACAAAATCTGACACACGGCGATTAAAGAACAGGTTTATTTTGGCTCAAACTTTCAGAAGTTTTATTCTATAACAGCCAGGCGCCAAAACAGAAACACCGCGCTGAGAAGGCCTGGGTGGGGGAAAGCTACTCATCTTTTGATAGCCAGGAGGCAGAGAGAAAAAGAGGGAAATATACCCTTCTGGTCACACCCCAGAGACTGGCTTGCAACCATGCCCCACTTCTGAATAGTAAGTCAGATAGAGTAGCCCAATGAGCCAATCAATTTCCAAACAACTGTAAATTTTGGGGTATATTTCAGATCTAAATCATAACATGTGTAAAAAGATCAAGCCAAGCAGCCACAAAAATACCAAGGCACAATTTCCTCACCCGCAGTGTTACCTGTTGTTAGTCCACTTAAACGCTTTCCAATTTTCTTCCATTTCACCATTTTGTAATGCATCTTCCACAGTTCTGCACTGTGATTGTTTTACTCTGATGTGAAAAGCTTACTGAATAACCCTTCTCTTCCTTCTGGGAAACCAGATTTGTTTATGAGATTTTTGGAAACTAGGTAGACATTGCTGATGAATCACAAACAAATTTAAATATTTGAGACAAATAACTTCATCAATTGATTTTCAATATTGGAAAATGGTTTTATGTGAAGTAGTCAATACATTAATATATAAACCAAGCCTTGATTTTTTCTTTAGAAACACAACAATGTCTATATGATGACATCAGAAAGAAGAAAACTTATTTATGACCTCTATAAATTTCTCATAAAAATATACCAAAAAGTCATTGAAAATATCTTTGGGAATGAATAAAGTTTTTTTCTCATGTTTTCTGCTCATATCTAAAAAGGGATTTTTATCTCTTTCTATCTATATATCTATATATGTTTCTGAATCTATTTCTATATCTATGTAGACACATACAACTACATTTAAAATACATGTGAGAAATTTTATTTTACAACACTAACACAAAATCTCTCTTAGATTGTTGAAATAAGACAATCTTTACTCACCACTACCTCAGTAAGTAAAAGTTATAAGAACTGTATCATAGTAGAGACACTGCCCCAAACAGGAAAACCAGAGTTTAAAAACATTTGCTATGATTGACAAGGACAAGATTTCTGTTTAGAGACTCCAAACCCAGCTATGTTTCAGCTTTCTTGCCAACTACCTGCTACTATTTACTAACAGGATCCTAACTCTAACATTAATAAGAAAAAATATGTTTGTAGCTTCTATTAAATTTACATTAAACATCTAATGTACATTTAAGTGAAAATGGCTACCTAAAAATTATTTCTTCATAAGTATTGACCTTTTTTGGCTCTTTTTTCAACTGCATTGTTATTTTTACCATCCCACATTGCTCTATTGTATTTATATCTGTTAGTGTTTAACAAATACCCTGTAAAATCTATCATTATTTCTACAATCCGTTCAATTCAAATCAATGTTGAAAAGTTCCTAGTCTTCCAGGAGCCATGAAGGAAGGCTTTGTGTCTGATTCGTTGAAACCATACGAAAGGAAAAGGGTTTAAGGGTTGTCACAAAAGTGAGAGTGCAAAAGAAGAGGATACACAGCCCTAATCCACTCATTCAAAAATTTCTATGATATTTAAGAATCTTGTCACCAACCTTGACCTGTCTGTACTCATATGATGTCAGCAAATAAAGAATTCACTTATAATCCTCTACTTCTTCCTCTTATTTTCTGGACCAGATATGCATTTTGTGAATTGAGATTAAAAGTTATTTTGCAATTTTGATTGAAAAAGTTTTCTCAGGGTCATCTTCAAGTTTGATTTTTAATTCAAAATGTTTATTTGAAAACAATAGAGCAATTATAACAAAAAAGATAGTCATACAGCTGGTTTCTCTTGATTCATTGAGGCAAAAGTTTTGTGCTAATAATTTTTGGATAATGTTTCATGTCTATATTTTTTATCCTAAATAATTTCTATGAATATAATAATGTGCAATGTGAACAAAAAATAAAACTAAAAACCTTCAGAGGTGTGCATGCACTGTCATTAGTTCACTCTAAATCCAGAACTAAAGGATGGAAGGATGATAGTATTGTCCTGAGAGGAAAGGGTGGAGATGAGAAGGAACGGTAAATGAGTTGAAATTATTTTGCAAGCTTCAAATAAATACTAAGGCATTTAAGATTCATCTTTTTTTCTAGGAATGGTTATAGACTAGACAAAATGGGAACAGAGATCTATTTCATTCCAAACATCCAAAATGAAATACTGATGTTTCTGAGGAACAATTTAATTCAGGTAGAAAGGGTACTATTTAGAAGGGATTCATAATTTGAAGTGAATATCCAGGAAGAATATGGTATTCATTCCTAGAATATTGCCACTAGGATATAGTGGTGAATGACAATACATTGTTGGTTTCATTCAGCAGTCATAGAAATATGTATCTATTGAGCATTGACTATATCCAGTATGTGGTACATAGACAAACATTCATCCATTTTAATGATGATTTATTCATACAATCTCTCTTTCAAATGTGCTATATAGACTCTTTTGCACGTGCTTTTTTATTATGTATTAACTGCAGCAAAAATTTACATGAAAAGAATAAAATTATGTTTAATAAACTCTGAGATAAAGGAAAAGAGCGAGAAAAATTGCATCGATACAAGATCATATGACAAAACATAGGATTTGTGTCTAAAATAGTACAAGAATGAAATATTAAAAAGATTGTCAAAAGCTTAATGAAAGTAAAGAAATTTGAGTTAGAACATAATGAAGAAGGATGTGCCAGGGAGTTGGAAAAATGCATTTATAAATAGTTCTGTATGAGTTTCTTGAAACCGGAACTTGTAATGTTGAATTCATTTGGATTCCTCTGACTATGGGGACAATGACTTGGAGCCAAATCAGTAGAGATCAAGGATGGCCCTCAGTCTCTTGCCTTGCACAACTCAGCCATAAAAATGACTCATCACAAAATGTTAGTAGTTATATGATAGAAGTTGGTAAGCAATCGATAGCAAAATAAATTATAAATGAAGCTCACACAACCAAATTTGGAAGTTTTGCTATTTCTTATGAATAACAGGGAGACTGCAACAAAATTTTAACATGATGATTTCATTTTCCTACAACTTTTCTAGATTAAATATATAAGGAAATGTATGAAATCTATAGCTGGTTCTGGAACTGAATGATATGCTGACAAGAATTACCACAGTAATTCTGGAAGTAGATATGAGACTATGAAATAAAACAGCAAGAAAAAAGTATACATGGGCAAACCATAACACAGTACATTCAATATTACTTGGTGTGAGAAAAAAGATCTAATTATCTTATTACTTTATGCAATATAATTGAGATTTACATTTAAAGTAAAATATAAAGAAATCTGTGTGTTTACAGTAGCACTCTAACTCAGCTGGAATGTTTTTCTGATATTTTTTCTTCAAATTGTATTTTCTGAAGACTCCAAGTCATCGATAATTTTTTGGACCAGATACTCACTGATGATACTGGAAATGTAGCACATTGGCTTATACAATGAATTTGAAACTGAGTTTATTAATACTATTATAAAAATTCTCCCACAAGGCAATGCCTAATAGTCAAACATGGCATATTTAAGTAAATGTTTTCACCTAAGACAAAAGTATGTGCCCAGACTTCATCTGTCACTATTGAATAATTGTTATATTTTATATTTTCTTTTTTTATAAAATTTGGAAAGCCACGCTCATTCTTTTGTGCACTGTATCAAAATAAGTATTTACAACTTTTTGAAAGATTTTTTACAGATGGACAGAGTCTCTGTTTTTGCATTAAATAGAACCAAATGCCACACTACATTTGAACAGCTATGAACATTTATGCAAATCTAAAGAGTAGGCAGGTGCAAGAGCAAATTTCTTAATGCCATTTGCTTTGAAAATTATATAAAGCTTCTTAATCTATGCTTGTTATAGTAAGTAAAAGAGTTTTGTTTCGTATTTTTAAACAATAACACCTGCTCTCGACAGAAATGTAAGTACCCATACAGCAGGAAGTGGGCTGCTTTTGGTGTTAAGAGGATTTCCAAATCTTGTCTCCAATAAGTAATGAGACAACGAAATAAAATATATTTTGAAAACGCTGGAGTGGTGGTGGAGGCAGAAGGAGGAGGCTGGGAAGGAAGAAACTTTGCACTGACAGATGCAGGCACATGGCAGTGCTTCAGCCCAGCCAATGAGATGGCAGGCATCCACAGGACTCCATCTGGGGCTTCTTTCTTTGGCCCCTGAAGCCTGGCAGAGTCTTTCCCCTAGTAGGCCTAGATTTTCCTTTCCTTTCCACAATGACCTGAAATGACAACTCTTTTGTATCGAAGTGTCTGATTGGCTATCAGGAACTATTACCAAAAGTGCCATTCCTTATGCACTTAATGCGTTTACTTCTGTACCCTTAACATATGGCCATACAAGCATGGTGGTCAGTTAAGGTCAGTGCTCTCTGATTCTTTCTTCAAAGTGGAATTCTCCCTGACAATATAGTTTAGGCATCTCTTTTCTGAAAGGAAACAATGTTGCTTGGTTTCTTATTTCTTTATGTTTCATTCTGTGATTTCTTACCTCTTTTTGGAAGGGGAGTACTAGTAGTTAAAAGAATCTTACCATGCGTTGTCAAAAATACCAGGAGACTGGAAATGAAACTTATTTTTCAACCTAACTGTGTCATTAACTTTTTTTATTCACTTAGTCATTCAATATATTTTGTTTGTTTGTTTGTTTGTTTTTGGTACGGGAGATCAAACTCACAACCTCACACCGGCCAAGCAGGAGCTTAAGCCACTGAGCCAAACTCCCGGCCCTCATTCAATATACTTTATTGATTTTTCTGAATATAATATTAGTATGAGTAAGACAGCCTTGGCCCCATTCAGGTTTAAGATTGGTCAGTTGTTCTTCCTGCGTGTAGTGACGTCCCATTATTCTAAACAACTCCACATACATCTTCCAGGAGACTCTACTCAAGGCAACTTATAAAAGCTTCTTAGAGAAACGTAACTACTCTTTGGCAAATAATTAAGCAAGGAATAAATACTTGTTCTGTCCCCACCACTGTTTAGTTTCAGAAATACTAAAATGGATAGATGCCAGTTTCTCTTCTTATGTAGCTAAAAATATTATTCAGATATACATGCATCATGAAAACGGAATAAATTTGTTTATTATATCAAATGGTGGCATAGACAATCTTATGTTGTGGTTGTATATGGACATCTTACTAATTGTACAGCCTGAATGACTGAACTTGGAGAAACAAGTTCCTCAGCATGAGCAGAGCATTTATGCACTGAAGTTGATGAAGTGTGGGGTTTGTCCAATTTTTGAAATGGCCTTTGAACCTTTTTAAAATATTTTTACTCTATCTTATTTTAGTTTAGTTTAGTTTAGTTTAGTTTAGTTTAGTTTAGTGTATGTATTTATTTTATTGTGCTGATGCAAAGTACTTGGCTTCTTTTTAATGCTAGTCTTTTTAGCAACCTTGTTCTCCTTTACTTCAACTTTGCAGGTGTTTCCTTTCTGGCAAGACTGGAAACATTTTTATAACTTTTGGCTCTGACATTTGCTTCTAATTCTCACTGTAGATCTTTCCCAAGTAGCTGGCAGCATCCATGCCACAGCTTTGAAATTTCCTCCACCAAATCAGTAAGTCCACCATCTCAGGTCATGGTCAAAATGAAGAGACATTGTCTGCTGTAGTGTAATACACATGGCCTCTAGTCCAGCTGCTAATGGAGACCTCATTTCAGACTGAAACCTCCTATGTCTTGCCTCTAATGTCTGCATTTCTGTCATCTCTCTGCTCTTCTGAGCTCTAAATACAATATTTTGTTAAGCTTTGATTACATCATTTTCAGCCCACTCTAGCTGGCATTTCAATCCTTTCCAGACTCTTACTACAAGCCATTTCCAAAGGCTTCTAAATCACTAGGTCAAATAAAGTCACAATGTTCCCCATTTCTCTGGTACTAAAAATCTGCATAAGTCACTTTTGTCACTAGAACAAAATATCCAACAATCACTATTTACTTATTTATTTACTGGTACACGGGATCAAACTCAGAACCTCACACTTGATTGGCAGGCACTTATGCCACAGAGCTAAATCCTCAGTCTTACAAACATAATTTAAAAGAACAGGTTAATTTGGTTAATGGTTTTCAGAGGATTCACTGCAGAATGGTTAGTTGGCTAAAAGTCACAAGGGCGTGATAAACCAGGTGTGGGGGTACATCCTGTAATCCTATCACTCAAGAGGCTGAGGCAGGAGAATCACTGTAAATTCGAGGCCAGACTGGCCTACAAAGTGAGTTCAAGGCCAGTCTGAACTGCATAGTGAAAACGTGCCTACCAAAAAAAAAAAAAAAAACAAAAAACAAAAAAAAAACAAAGGCATGGTTTAAGGGCATGGTGTAAAGGCATGTTCACGCTGTGGTGGCCAGGAAGCAGAAAGAGAAAGGAGAAATAAGAGAGAAGAATACATCCCTTAAGGTCACTTGACTAGTGACAAACTTCCAATCAGGTACTACCTCTAATAGCACATTTAGGTGCTGAAAGCCCCCATGATCCAATCACCTTCCAAACACATGAGGTTTTGGGGGATAGTTTAGTTCTAAGTCATCACAATAACTTTTCTCATGGTCATTGCACTCTTAGTTTGCTCCTCCATATTCATTCACTCCCTTGTTCTCAGATCTAATATATTCATTTCTCCAGACGTGCCTGTGTGGTTCGTTTGAACTGTTGCCCACCTCTGACAGCCCTAGCTCTTTTCAGTGTGGTTCCCTGTGCAGACTTTTATTCAATATTCTTTATTTTTTTCTGTTCTTTTAGGTCATTAGGTGTAACTACTCTACCATTACTACCTCTATATTTCAAGAAGAAATAACTCTAGTGTTTTCTATACATAGTAATTGCATTTTAAAAGTATTTCCTTTAATAACCCATCCTAAAATTATAGCAACCTTATTATATCATCAGTTTCTTGATGATGTTATAATCAATGCATTGTTCAAATTGAAACTTGCCTCCACAAGTAGTATTTCAAACTCATCAGTATACAAGAAATTAGAAGACCTTCAGGAAACGACTAATAGTGTGATGTATTAAGGCAGGGTTTCAGGTAATCCTCTAAGAGTTGAAGATGTATACCTTAAGTGTGCTGTCAAGACCAACACCTGTGTGGAAATAAGTATAGAAGGATTATTTAAATAGGAATATTTAATTGTGATTGAGTTATAATAAAAATTCAAGTCTTTAGGATCTCAGATGATGACTTGACCATCAGCACTGTTTTGCATTGAAGTAAAGAAGCTACACACTGACCTTGACCCTTCAGAATGAATAGGTTACCTGCCAGGGACTTCATCCCAGATGCAGATGACAATCTTGAGGAAATTCACTCCTAAAGACCAGCTGAGTGTCTTCTGCTCCCTATACTTTGAGCAGCAAATTAGAAAAAATGTATCTTTCAAGGTCTGAGTGGCCAATATAGCACAACATCCACTACATTTGGTATGGAAAGATTTCTGGTTGGTTCTGGAAAGCATCAGAAGGAACATGGAAGACATGAAAAAACTTGCTAGCAGCGTTCATTAATTGTGAATTTTAACAAGTTTCTTGCCCTTTGTGAAACTTGATCCCAAAAAAGAAAAAAGGAAGAGATGATGACTACCTTTGAGACTTTTTGAATTTAGTATTGTATTTAAGTTCTTATTTCCTTTTCTCATGTAACCCTACAAGGAGTTAACATTTTGAAGGCAAACATGTTTATCACATCTACTGGTCTCTTTGAGTGTGTCCTTTTAATAACTTCCTGAATGAAAGAAAATAAAAAGTAGATAGCTATTGTAGAATGGTTACACTTCACTATTCACTGCACTGTTGTTTCACCCATGAAAATATACTGTTCCCATATTATGGAGTACTTTTTATCTCTTGCATTATAATAATATGTACATACTTTTTTTAGTCTACTGTATTGCCAGTGTAAGGATGTTGAATTGAATGTATATCCTGCTAAATAATAATTTTGTGATCTCTGAATAAATTATGGTTAAGCTCTGTTTTCTCATCAACAAAAACAGATTTTTTTTGTGGTCTTCTAAAATCTATAGTATATACAAGATGCCCAGCAGAGTTCCTGGTAGGTAGGAAAAGTATTCAATATCTTATGCTTCTTTTCTCACTTGTCAGGTGATTACATCCGACAATTTCTTTTATACATTCTTTTTTTTCTGGATTACTTCTTTCTTCTGAAGTGTTTCTTGAGATAAGAATATATGTACAATACATTTGATTTTTATCATGATGAATAATGCCTCATATACAACAACAAATTTTCTCAAAGTGCAGGTCATACATCATGAGTGTCAAAGTCATAAGGTGTTCTTTATAAAATGTAGCACTATAACCCTTAATTCATATGGTTGATTCAGAGTATCTCAGGTTACAGCTCTTTATCAAAATTCTCAAATGAGTCTAATAAACCTGGAAAATTTAAAACAATCAAATCTGCTGAACTACACAAAAATATATACCAAATAAGTATGTGTTGTGTTTAATCGCAGTGTTATTCTCTTAAGGAAATGAAGGTAATTAGCACAACAAGAAATATAAACATGTTTTTTTTAAATAGTGGTCATTTCATGTTAATTTTCTAATGATTAAAAGGTGAGGAGTCATGCTGAAGTTTTATTGGACAAGGACAGATGCAGAGTTCAATATAAGGGCCAATGAATTCATACCTCAACCAGAATATTGGAAAAATTAAGGAATTTTTCTCAAACTGTATTTATTCAAAAGAACTAAGAAAGAAGATTTTCTTGGGTGTTTGCCATTATCCTAGACAATGCAGATTACTTTGCTAAAGAAAGACATAATATAAATAAGACACATGCAGTAGAAACTAGACAGAGACATCCACAAAAGTGAATAATTTGATGTCTAGAATTTCTGTCACTCCTTTAACTTTTTCACTGCTTTACATTTCAAAGTTAGCTCTGTTGAGATTTGTGTGTGATGTTTCTAATATGTAAAATTTGTGAAATCTTTATCTATTTTCTTTGTTTAGCCTTTAATTTTGAAAATTTACAAGGAGGATGACAACATTTCTTGGATGTTTCTACTGATTTCCCTTTAATATTTAATGTTATATGTTTTGACTTATTGTAAGTCAAAAACCCTTTTGTTTCTTAATGCTTGAAATGAATTCAGTTTGTTTTTTTTCTGGTCAGTATTTGTATACATTCTTTAGAACTGTAATTCTGCTTCGTGTGGTACTGGTTTGCCACTATTTCCCAGGTAAGTATGTCCTAAATTGCACCAAACTGCCTTTCTTTCCAATATTCTGTGAAAGTTTTATATCCTGGAAATTCCTAAGAACTGGTTCTAAGACCAACATCTTGCTGGGGTATAGCTTAGTGGCACAGCTCCTGCCTGGTAAGCACGAGGTCGTGAGTTCAATTTCTGGCACAAAAACAAAACAAAACAAAACATTATCTCCTAAACATCGGAAAAGAAAACAGTTGATTCCTCAGGAAAATGCGTGAAAACTAAAATAATGAACTTCTCATTGAAAGAATCAGAAATCATCATTATTACAAACTGAGGTATGATTATTGTTTATATCCAGTTCCCAATATGTCGTTACTTGTATAAACTGAACATCTCTGTATATAATTCCCTTACCAACCAAATTTGACAGCATTTGATTCCAAATTTATTCATAATATGCCTCAATTTTCACTTCATTGATAGTGTTTTGTCTCTATGATTCCTAAATTGAACACTGGATACAATTGTTTCTTTTCTTTCTAGTATGTAGTTTAATTTTTTTTAATTAGTTCATGTGATTCCTTAGATTTTTCTCCATTTACCACCCTCAAATCTATACAACTCCCCATCATTTATAAATTTATAAATCAGCTAACATTTGTCAAATTCTTCCAAAAATGAGGTATCTTTTTTGAGATAATGTCATTTTGAGATAATATCATATGACATTCTTACTTATCTTTTAGTGTACAAATTGTAGTCTAGTAAACTTAAAGGAATTCTTCATGTAATATCCATTTTCTCATGTGGAGCCAGTTTTGAATGAAAAGTGCAAAATACGTGTCTGAATTCTGTGATCTAATTGTTTCCTCAAGCATTGAAATGGTCTGTTTCAAAATCTAGGCAAAAAGTTTGGCATATGGAGTATTCGAGAAAGAGATAAGTTTGACCTTTCACTTTCTGGAGGACTGTTGAGTGTTCTTAGGAATGGGAGGAACAAAGTTAATATTTTAGAAAGTCATTGTGACTAAGCTTACCGGGAAAATGTCATCCTGGACAATTATTTTTCCTGAGGTGTTAGAGGTGAGATAGGCCGAGGTTATATATAATCTCTAAAAAAAGGTACAGAAAAAATAACACTAAGAAAATGAAAATAATAGCATCTCCTTAACATATTTTCCTGAGAGTTTTATTCTTAGCCTTAAAAATAAATTATTTTATAACCCATAAGAAATCATCTAGCAACAGGCTATTAAGAGAAAATTGAAATAAGCAACATAGACCCTAAGATATTAAAAATTGAAATATAATCAAATGATTACACATATAGAATTCCAGAAGGAAATTTCAGTATGAGTTCTTGCCAGCAAGTGTCAGTCAGACTCACGTAGTAAAAATGAACTTCAGTATAACACTATGTTTGCTTGGCTTTATAAAAAAACAGAAGGCAACAAATGTAACAGTACAGCATTTTCTCTTCAATCAGAGATCTGAAACCTCTACAGGGAGTACACAGCTTCTTTTGCTTCTTGACCTCCAGTCACTATATCTGGTTTTCATGAACAAGACCCAACATTTTTATGGGTCACCATGACAGAGAGGCAGTCACTTCTGTTTTCTACCAACATCTTGTAATCTTGACTAATGTAAACCTGCGATCTGCCTAACACCCAAATCTATAAAACCAGTTGTGTTCTCAAATAGCAAATGAGGCTGAACAACATTCTAATATTTACCTTCATCATGGAGTTTTCAAGGGGGAAACATAACTAGAAGATGAGACCCACAAAGGACAAAGTCCCTCCTGAACAGTCCTACGGAAGCTAGGCCTCCTATTAGTCTGTTATTAACAAACCAAGAGCAATAGCATACTGTAAATTCTTCCAAATGAGGATATAAAATTTTAATGAGGAAATGAAAAAACTGTTTAATTCTAAATAGGTTACTCAGGAATGACTGTCTATAGGAGATTATATTTGAGTTTTGTTGAGTAAATATGAAGAATTTCTGATGTTCAGACAACAAATCTCAAGGTCAAATAGGCACAAAAAAAAGTAGAGTGGAAAATAGAATTGTAGATGCTTGGGCCTGAAGTAGGAGAAGTTAATACTTTCAAGATACCAGAAATATTAGAATTCTATGTATAAAGTTCAAAGGAGATTAACCTAGAAGGAAGACTGGATCCAGATGATTTACCCTCTTTGAACTGAAAGCATTCATGCGTCTTTTCCAGCAACTAATTTGTACACTTACAAATGACTTAACTGACATTTATATCCTAAGAATATCAACATAGGTCACTGTGAATTGTTAGGCTACTTAGGGTTACAGAAATCATCAGTCACTTCAGATAACAGGAGAGAAATCCACCAGATAAACTTTGAATGATGTGTATTCATTGACAAAGAATGCATATGTTGGATGTGTATTAGGAATAATTCATAATATATTAAGTCTTTGTGAAAAAAGGGAAAGTTGTGAGAGCTTAAAGTATCAACATCTCCAATTTGAATGTACTTTCCTTGATGCAGTTATAAAAAAATTTCTGTTTATTTTATTTTTTGGTGATAGAACTTGTCTTCAGAAAAAGCAATTGGGATTTTGTACACACTAGATACGTATACTCCCACCTCAAAATATTTTGAAGTACTTTTTAATCTTATTGCAACATTAGTATCAGATAAATTTCCTATAATTTCTCTGACAATATTGAAAAGAAAAGATATCACAAGGACAAAAAGACCGTAAGTTAAATCCTAGACAAGTAGGTGATTTTGTTCTGAAATTCCCTGCACTGCTACATTAGTATTTCTATGTCTTTGAAAATGTATATTGAGCTAGTATGATTTCTTATTAAAAGTTCAGTTCTAAGAGGTAATAATATGATCAGGGCATTAATTAAGTATAATTTGTAAGGAATTAGGTTAGCATTTGTAATATTCTTCATATCTAAGGTTCTATCACTATTTTGTTCTTTACTACAAAGAATATACTGTCATTTTGGAGATATTCACTTTATTTTTTAAAATATTATGGCCAAACTAGTTTAGATATGTCTAGTTAGATATGTCTAAAGCAAATTCACCCTTCTGCATACATTTTTATTAAAAAATAGTACAAGGAATTAACTGTATTTTTTTCATTTTAGAAATTATAAAATTATGCTTATTTTTCAGAACATATAGTCTATGACTTCCATTCTGGATGAAATCATTTTAACGATTGTTATGTGTTTTCCTCTAGAAAAGTTATTTTAAAAAGTGAATGCTAATATTTTCTTACTTAACATAAAAATTTAATCAATGTTATTGGTTAAATGTAAGAATATTATGATATTAAAATTTGGGGGATTTAAGGCAATCTACAGTATTGTTCCTAGTGATTATCAACGTATTTAAGAATATAGCTGTTTTTATTTATGTTTTCTTTTGCATATTTTTAAAAATGTACATAACACTTATTTTAAGTTAATCACTATGATAGTAAAGAAATAGCATTTTTCACTGTAGATGAGTCCCTTCATTGGGGGTCCAAAATGACTCATTTTCAGTGCATTTTCCCATTTGAGACACTTAAATAGAACATGTACATTTATTTTACTTTGTGAATAAAGTTTATAGGGATTTCACATTGAATGCAGCTTAGATCATTTATTTTCATCAATATGATGAAGAAAAGTGATTTTGAAAGAAAATATTTATGAAGAGAGTATTTTGCAACTATAATCACATTTTTTAATCCTCAGGGAAATTCCCTTAGGTTAGCTAATGTGATAGTAAGGGAAAAAGGGAGATGCGACGCTCAAGCTTCATAATTTGCCCAAAGTTTAACAAAGTCTGTATTTGTGAATGTATGAGCAGGCTACAGAAAAATCAGCAAGGGATGTCAAAATTTCCTAGAGTTATAGTGCAGAGTTATGAATAACAGGGCTGAGGAACAAGAGGAGAGAATAGGCTCTGGAACATGGAGAAATGACATGGGTATCCCGGTGACTTGACATGGACTATGGCTTTTGAAAAGAGACACATAAGCCAAGAGTGAGTTGGAGTGGAAGGTTTTGTGGGACACAATCATCCCCTCCATCATCTAAGTCTCCCCTATTCTTTGAATTCATTTTGGTGTCACCCATTGGCCCAAATTGTATGGCAGACAGAGGGCAAAACAGCTGCCCAGAGATGATCATTTCCTGAAACAAAGCAGGATAGGGAGACATCAAGAGTGGATCAGGGAGCCAGGCATGGTGGCGCCCACCTTTAATCCCAGCACTCGGGAAGGACGTTGTGAGTTCAAGGCCGTCTTGGCCAGCCTGAGCTACACAATGTAACCCTGCCTCAAAAAAAAAAAAAAAAAAAAAAAAAGGAAAAAAAAAACAGGACTGGAAGTTTGGCTCAGTAACTTAAGCACCTGTCTGACAGGCGCGAGGTTGTGAGTTCAATCCCCGGTGCCGTAAAAAAAAAAAAAAAAGAGTGGATCAGGGTTGGCAATGGAAAGTATTCTCATTTTTAAAAAGTATTCTATGAACACCCTAAGATGGGACAGAGGGATATTGTTTTGTGAACAAATAATCACTCTGTGTCTTTTGCTTCATAAATAGAGTTAAATTTTATAATATAAAGCAAAACAGAACAAAAAGAACTTACTTAAAAATGCTTTGTTGGGCCTCAGCTCTGGAAGTAATGGAGCTAGTAATAATTACAGGTTTCACAATTTATTGTTTCATTAATTTTTTCAGTTTGGTATTTCTATATGCCAGAAAAGGAGTTTTGATCCCAAATAGAAATTTAAGGGTTTAAGTGGTTTCCCCACAGACACACAAGATAAGAAGAGGCAGAGTGAACCTTTTAGCATGAAAAGTCTCTAGTACTAGCATGATTGAATAAGATCAATATCATCTCTCCCTTTAGGAAAATACCATCATTATGTTTTATAATAGCCCATTCAGTTTTCATTTGTCCCTCCAGAAGCAATGAACAATGGTCACTTAAACATTTTGTATCATTTATAGATATATATAATATTATATAATATATATCATTTAAATATCAATTATGTATATGTAATTATATATTATATATTTGTATGTCAATTATATATCATTTATATATTATATATATAAATCCTGTATCATATATATACACATATTAGAAATGATAAAATTTCAAGCATATGAACCATTAAAGCGTTCAGATAAAAGTCAAGTGAATCTTCTTGTGATTCAGTTGGCGATTTGGTGTAAGAGTCTTCAATTTTTGGACAAGCCTGCACCTGTCCACAGATTCTCCTTTCCTCCTTTAATAATTCAGCTGCTGACAGTTGGAGCTTTGCTTCTGCTTCATTAATCTGCTCCTGGGAAGTAGTATTTTCTCAGAATTTTGGTGACATTTTCATTTCTCATCTTTAAAGAATTCTTCTCCTCCTCTTCCAGAGGTCACACATTTCTTCCATCTTAGACAGATGGACCCTCTCATTCCTATTCAGCCCAGCAGTGTGCAAATTCAGAGGCTCATATTTTCCCTTTGATTTACCACTGCTCATTTACATCTTTGCCCATTAGATAGAAGTGTCAGTTTCTTTCCTTTTCTTTTGTCTTCAGATTGCAACCCACAGTGTTAGCATCAGTAGAAATATTTTGAATTTTTTCTAAGGATATTAGGATGGCTGGATTATCAATGAGAAGGTTATCGTATAAAACAGAATTAGTAAAACATGTTAATGTCTTAAAAACACTTGCAACGAGAAAAAAGATTGTGGCCTGTTTTAAATATGTATCTTTTTTTTAAGATTCTGAGGACAATCCATATATGTACTGAAAGTTTTTTTCTTGATTTCCACTGATTTCATTTATAAACTTCTAAGTCTCAACTTGGTTATGAGTGCATTCAAGGACCATAATCCCCCATCTTTTACTTCCAATTCTGCAGCATGCTATTGTTATCCATTTTGAGCCTTATTTTATCAAATCAAATATTATAACATGCTGATATGTTCTTCATGTGTCAAATATCTTGAACTAGCAAGTTCCAGAAAAAAGAAACATACTTGGAGCAGGAAAAAAAAAGATTTAGAAACAAGACCTATTTCTTCCTAACTATGAGAAAATTATTTGTTTGCTTAAGCTTCCTTAACCTCATTTTTGTTTTGCTTATCTTTCAAATGGAGCTAATACGTACCATCTAGTACTGTGAGAGGGTGCAACAAGTTACTATAAAATTCTAAACACCAAATGTGACACATGGTAATGTTTCTCTTATGATTGATATGAAGTTTGGAGCTCAAGAGATAGAGGTCTCCAGTGGCAAAGTGCTACATGCTTTGAATTTTAGAGTGAACATCTATGAAATGAGAAAACAAAACAAAACAAAGCTTAGTATCATAGGTTGAATGTGTTGCCTCACAATTCACATGATTAAATCTTAACCCTCAGTATCTCAGAATGCAACTATAATTTAAACAAGTAATTAGATTTAAATGAAGTGTTTTGTGTAAAGGCGATTCCAGTGTTACAGATGTTATTATAAGAGGAGATTAAGACACAAATACACACATATCAAGGGGCAAGAAAAGACAGAGAAGAACTAGTAATCTTCAAATTGAGGAGAAAGATCCCAGCATAAGCCAATACTGAAAATACCTTACACCTTTTGGTTGTGTATCTATGAGAAAATCCATCTATGTTGTTAGAACTGCCCAGTATCTTGTATTTTGTCATATAATCCTAGCAAACTAATACACTTAGTCTTTAATTTTATAGTGTTTGCCTAAATTACACACATAGGAGAAACTGAATAAATATTCATTTCATGTCATTTCTCTCAATTGTGAGGTTTATGCCTTTTTTTAATAGTTAACTGAAACATCCACCTTACTAGCAGTCTCCCCTCCATAAACAAAGATGATTACTCGCAACTAGTACATCTCACAACCTCGCATTTGCCAGGCAGGTGCTTGTGTCGCTGAGCTAAATCCCCGGCCCAGAATCCTGATTTTTGGCAGCTTAGAAACAAGCATATTATAAGAGAAATTTTCCATATAACATGTGTTAGATGTGTTACTGAGAGATGTTGATTTTCATTTGCCTTAAAATCATACTAATGTGGCTTGCTTGGTTTCATTTGGGCTGTATTTCTTTATTTGGAGTCTGATCATTAATACTGATTTCATATTCTATGTTTAGCTAAGTATCATTAACAAACGCAAAATATATAATAAAAAACATAGGTCAAAAATATCTAACTTAAAATTGTTCCATCAGTAAACGGTTTTAAGAAAAAAGGTAGAAACCTTTGCAAACTGCCTGAGGGGGCATGAGGTATCCAAAGAATCCTGGTGTATCTGGGGATCCTTTATATGTGGAGTTAACACGAGCAGAGAAATGAGCAATATAGAGACTGTGTGGAACTATGGTGTCCAGTGAGGTGAATTGCAGTCATCTGAAAATTGATTTAGCCAGCCCATTTGAACATTGTGGTAGTGGCAATTGATTTCACAAGTTGGTCTTTCCTCTTTGCATTTGAAGTTTGTGTCAATAAATTCATTTTAGTTTGGCTATATGAAAGATTTTATAATACAGGCATTAATTCAGCTCTTCTCCAGGACCTTAATTCCTCCATGTTGATTAATTAAAAATAAAGAAGCAATGATATGCTTTCTATCAAAGCAGTTTAGGAAACCAGGACTGAGAGTAAAATTAAGTGTTCATTTTTAAAACTATTCAAAAACTTTAACATATATATAAATATATCATATTATCTAGACAAAATATTTTCAAAATGTCTTTGATCATCTAGGTAGAGTATCACGTCATCCGCAAATAATGCTAGTTTAACTTCTTTCTTTCCTATCTTTATTCCTTTTATTTCTTTCCCTTGTCTAATTGCTCTGGCTAAAGTTTCCAGACCTATGTTGAATAATAGTGGAGAAAGTGGACATCCTTGTCTTGTTCCTGATTTTAGAGTGAAAGCTGTCAGTATTTGTCCATTTAGTATGATGTTGGCTGTCAGTTTGTCATAGATAGTTATTATCAGATTGAGATAGAAACCATTGTTCCAATTTTCTGTCGAGTTTTTATCACGAATTGGTGCTGACTTTGTCAAAAGCTTTTTATGCATCTATTGAGATATTCATATGAATTTCATCCTTGACTGTTAATATGATGTATTACATTTATGGATTTATGCATGTTGAACCATCCCTGCATCCCTGGAATGAATCCCACTTGGTCATGGTGTACAATCTTTTTGATGATTTTCTGCAGTCTATTTGCCAGTATGTTATTAAGGATTTTTGCATCAGTGTTCATTAGGGAGATTGACTTGTAATTCTCTTTCTTAGTTGGATCATTTTCTGGTTTTGGAATCCGAGTAATGCTTACTTCCAAAAATAAATTTGGGAGTATTGCTTCCTTTTCAATTTCATTAAAGAGTTTCAGAAGTAGTGGTGTTAGGTCTTCATTAAATTTCTTGTAGAATTCAGCAGTGAATCCATTGGGGCCAGGGCTTTTCTTTGTTGATAGGTTTTTAATTACATCTTTAATTTCATTTATTGATACTGGGTTGTTTAGGATTTTTATATCATCTTAATTCAACTTTGGTAATTCATATGTATCTAGGAACCTGTCCATTTCTTCTGTATTTTCCATCTTATTAGAATGCAAGTTTTCAAAGTAGGTATAGATAATTTTCTAGATTTCTACAGGCTCTGTTGTGATTTCACCCTTTTCATTCTTAATTGCATGGATTTGAGTCCTTTCTTTCCTTTTTTTGATAAGGTTGGCCAAGGATTTATCAATTTTTTTAATCTTTCAAAGAACCAACTCTTTGATTAATTGATTCTTTGTATTGTTTTTTTAGTCTCCAGTATGTTAATTTCTGTTCTGATCCTTATAATTTCCTCCCTTGTATGAGTTTTCCATTTACTCTGCTCTTCTTTTTCTAGAAATTTGAGGTTCAACATTAAATTGTTTGTATGAACTTGCTCTGTTTTCCTGATATGGGTATTTAACATCTTAAATTTCCCTCTTAAAACTGCTTTCATTGTATCCCACAAATTCCAGGATGTTGTATCATCATTGTCATTCAACTGTAAAAACTGTCTAATTTCTTCTTTAATTTCATCTGTGACCCATTTATTATTCAGTAATGTGCTGTTTAATTTCCACAAGTTGGTGAAGTTCTTGTGGTTTCTTTTGGCATGGATTTCCAGTTTCATTAAACTGTGGTCTGATAGTATGCGTGGGATAATTTTTTTTTTTTTTGCATGGGATAATTTCAATTCCTTTACATTTACTTAAGCATGTTCTATGAACCAGTATATGGTCTAATTTGGAGAACGTCCCATGTGCAGCTGAAACTAATGTGTATTATGATGTTGTAGGGTGGAAGACTCTATAGACATCTACTAAGTCCATTTGCTCAAAAGTTTGATTTAATTATAATATTTCATTATTGATTTTTTGTCTAGTTGATCTGTCCTTTTGTGATAGTGGCATACTGAGGTCTCCCAATACAATTGCATTAAGGCTTATTTGAGTTTTCACGTCCATTAATAATTGTTTTATATAACTGGGCGTACTAATATTTGTTGCATATATATTTATGATTGTTATCTCTTTCTCTTGGATTGTTCTCTTTACCAAGATATAGTGACTTTCTTTGTCTCTCTTAATCAGTCTTGGCTTAAAATTAACTTTATCCACAAATAGAAGCACAAACCCTGCTTTTTTCTGAGTTACTGTTGCATGGAGTATTGTTTTCCATCCTTTAACTTTGAGCCTATGGGTATCTTTTTGAATTAAATGTGTTTCTTGTATACAGCATATTGTTGGATCTTGCTTCTTGATCCATTCTGCCAGTCTGTGTCTTTTGACTGGTGAATCAAGACTATTAGCATTGATGATTAAAACTAGTATGTATTGACTTATCCTTATCATGTTGTCTTCCTATCATTGGTTCCCCAACTTTTTTTTCCTTTTACCCTTCCCTCTAGTTGTTTGCCTTTCCTGATGGATTCCTTCTATTCCTTCTATTGGGGTTCATGGAGCTGTAGTCCTTATCATCCCTTTCTAAAATATCTTCAGAACATTTTGGAGTGTTGGTTTAGTGGTCATGAATCTTCTCAGATGTTCCTTATCATGGAAGTATTTCATATTTCCCTCTATTTTGAAAGATAATTTTGTGGGATACATCAATCTGGGTTGAAAGTTGTTTTCTTTTAGAACTTGGAGTACTTCACTCCAAGCTCTCCTTGACTTGCGAGTTTGTACTGTAAAGTCTGCTGTGATTCTGATGGGCTTTCCTTTGTATCTGTTTCTTTTCCCTAACAGTTTTTAAAAATGTATTCTCGTGTTGAATTTCTGGAATCTTGACTATGATATGCCTGGAAATAAAGTTTTTTTTTTTTCATTGCTAATTGGAGTTCTATATGCCTCACTTATTTTTGTGTCAAATTCTTTACCTCTACCTGGAAAATTTTCTGTCATAATGTCTGTAAGGGTGTTTTTAATGTCATTTGTGGTATCTCCTGCTTGTTCATTGACTCCAATTAATCTTTTTTTTTTTTTTTTTTTTTTTTTTTTTTTTTTTTTTTTTTTTTTTTTTTTTTTTTTTTTTTTTTTTTTTTTTTTTGCGGCACCGGGGATTGAACTCACAACCTCGCGCCTGCCAGGGCAGGCGCTTAAGGCACTGAGCCAAACTCCCGGCCCTGACTCCAATTAATCTTAAGTTATTCTTATTTGTCTCATCAAGCAGCTGCTGGATTGATTTCTCCTGTTCCCTTGATAGTTTTGAGAAATCTTTCTTTTCCTAGTCACTAACTGCAAGCCTATCTTCAATATCTGAGATCCTGTCCTTAAATTGGCCTAATCTACTTTGAATACTTTCAGTGGAGATTTTATTGTCCTGGATATCTGCTTGAATCTGCTTTATGGAGTCCATTTGCTTCCTATGTTGTGCTTCCATAATTTGCTTAAGTTTGTTTATTTTTGTGTCTGTATCTTCTCTAACGTCACTAAGCATGGTGTGTATTTTGGTAATCTCTGTATCTATTTGAGAGATTATTTCTGATTTCATTTTTCCCAGAGCCTCATTCAATTGCTTTGTTACCATTTCGGAGAAACCTAGTAGGGGGCTTTCAGATTTTCTAGCCTCACTGCCCCCTGGGTTTGCATTTAGTGAAATGGGTATCTGAGGTTTTGTCCTATTTAAATGTCTTCTCATTTCTCTTCTTTTTTAGTTTAATTCCTAGAGTGATAGCTGTGGTGGGTTGCTTTATTGGTGGTATTAAGGACATCCAGGTGATAATCACTTCCCTGAGGTATCTTCCAGGTATGGCTGGTTCCTGGGCGCTGAGTCTATGGAAGATCTCACCTCCTCAGTTTGTCAGAGATGAGAAACCACTGCTCTCCTAGCCAAGTCCCTAGTTTCTTGGCACTGTGCCTCAGTCCTCTCTGTGACCCCAAGTCAATCTCAGTCCTGGACCATCAGGGCCACCAGGTATCCAGATCAATTGTGTTAATTCTGGCTGCAGTGACACCCACAGCACCAAACACAGCCAACAGAACAGGAAACTAAACGAAGCCCTGATTCACAAGCCTCGACCATATAAACTGAATTTGTAACCATGCATCAGAAAGCAAAACAATCATATACAATACATAACTCCACAATATGTCAATTCTGGCCTCAGGGGTCAGAACCCAAAATGAATTTTAAGAGAAGGCAGAGAAGTAGAGAAAGAGAAAGAGACTGTAAGTAGGTTGGAGGACAAAGATGGGTCCCACCAAGTTAGAGAAACTGCTGCAGAAGACTGAGGGAAAAGAGAGCCAAATGAGATAAAAAGTAGAACAGAACAAAACCACACTCAGAAGAAGGGCAGAAACTACACTCATACTCAAAAAAAAAAAAAGTAATAAAAAACTGAACAAAACAAAAAATAAAATGAAAAAAAAGAAAAAAAGAGTCCACCTCCAGGATTCTCTCTGAATTCACTAGTAGACAGCCTGTGGAGGCTGTGGCCCAAATCATGACACTGTATCCCTGCAAGCCACCAATGCTTGAGGAAGGAGTAGTAGACAACCTTTGCAGGCCTGCCCCGAGAACAGACTCATTGGGCTCGCCACAGTCCAAGCACCCAGCTATGAGCCACTGGGGGAAACCAGCAAGAGTTTTAGCTCCAGGCTTATCTGGCCAATTCCAAAATGGCTCCCAGCAAATTGCTCTCTCCTGTGGGAGGACCAAACCCTCTGCATTCATCGCCAGCCAGCATAGTTCTCCATGCCCCACTGCTCTCCTCCACCAACAAATGGCTCCACAGGAGCCCCTGGGTTCACCAGCCACCACCCTGACTGTGTGACCCCAGGCTCTGACAGCTCCCCTCATGCAGTGAGTCTGGTTCTGGGTGAAGGCACTGCCAGCTACCGCCTTCTTCTTTGTTGAAGGTTTTCTTTTCACTCTCTCTGTGGAGTTCCATTCAGACTTCAGATTCTTCCTGGGTCTAAGGAACCCACTTCTCTCCTTTTTGTTTTCCTCAAGATTGTATGCTCACATGTCTAGATGGTGTCTCTTAGAGAGGTTGTTTTCTCTGCATCTTAGGGCTCTGCCATCTTCCTGGAAGACGTCTAGATTTAAGAAGCAGATTTAGCAATGTAGGTGGTTACAAAGTCAGTACTCAAAAATCAATAGCATTCTTTTACACGAAAAACAATCTCACTGAGAGAGAAATTAGGGAAACAATACCTTTTACAACAGCATCCAAAAAAATGAAATATTTAGGAATCAATGTTATGAAACATGTAAGAGGCCTCTATACTGAAAACTATAGTACTCTGAGAAAGGAGATTGAAGAGGATATTAGAAGATGGAAGGATAGCCCATGCTCTTGGGTAGGAAGAATCAACATAGTGAAAATGTCCAAACTTCCAAAACTGTTATATAGATTCAATGCAATCCCAATCAAAATTCCAATAGCATATCTTACAGAACTAGAAAACAATCCTAAAATTCATCTGGAACCAGAAGAGACCTAGAGTAGCAAAGGTGATCCTGGGTAACAAAGACAAGAGAGGAGGCATCACAATTCCTGATTTGAAATTATATTATAAATCTACTGTGATAAAAACACTGTGGTACTGGCAATAAAACAGATTCAAAGATCAATGGAATCGATTAGAAGATCCAGAAACAATTACAGACACACTAAAGTACCTTATCTTTGACAAAGGTGCCAAACACATTCACTGGAAGAAAGATAGACTTTTTAATAAATGGTGTTGGAAAAACTGGCTTTCCACATGCCAAAGATTAAGATAGGAGCCATATCTTTCACCACGTACTAAGTTAAAATCTAAATGGATTAAAGATCTCAACATTAAAGCAGAATTATTAAATTTCCTGGAAGACAGAGTAGGTAAAACTCTTGAAGACATTGGTGTAGACAAAGACTTTATGAATAAAAGTCAGACTGCACAGGAACTATCGCAAAGAATAAATAAATGCGATCTCATTCTACTGAAAAGATTTTGCACAGCAAGAGAAACCACCAACAATGTGAAAAGACTACCCACAATCTGGGAGAAAATGTTTGCCAGCTGTCCCTCAGATAAAGGATTACTATCAAGAATGTACAAAGAACTTAAAAAACTCAGTCCTCCAAGATTTAAAGATCAAATCCAAAAATGAGCATTTGAGTTGAACACACACTTCTGAGATGAAGAAGTACAAACAGCAAATAAATACATGAAAAAATGTTCAACAGCACTGGTCATTTGAGAGATGCAAATGAAAGCAACACTGAGATTCCACCTCACCCCAGAATGAATGGCTAGTATTAAGAAATCAACCAATAACCAACGCTGGAGAGACTGTGAACAAAAAGGAACACTTCTCCACTGTTGGTGGGAATGCAGGCTGATGCAGCCACTGTGGAAGTCAGTGTGGAGATTCCTCAAAATCTAGGATTGGAGGTCCCAATTGACCCAACTATTCCCCTTCTGGGTATCTTCCCAAAAGAATTAAAAACATCCTACCACAGTGATATATGTGCACCTATGTTTAAAACTGCCCAGTTCATAATAACTAGATCTTGGACACAACCTAAATGCCTCTCAATGGAGAATGGACAAAACAGATATGGTATTTCTATAAAATGGAATACTACTCAGCTATAAAGAATGATAAACTAGATATTTTCACTCTTAAATGGATGAGTATTGAAAATATACTTCTCAGTGAACTAAATAATTCACACATATGTAACCATCATATTGTTGCAATTTTGTGATCAACTGAAAGAAAATCTATCTATGTATATAAAAAGTTAGTTAAGATAATTAAAGAAAAAGAATTTTGAGTGAAAAGGAGTTTTCATGGGGTCATTTTCAGATTTCATTTTTTATGCAAAATGTTTATTTGAAAACAATAGAGCAATCATAACAAAAATAAGATAGTCATATAACTGGTTTCTCTTGATTCATTGAGGGGAAAGCTTTGTGCTAATAATTTTCTGGACAATGTTTCATGTCTATATCTTATACCCTAAATAACTGCTGTGAATATAACAATATGCAATGTGCTGATTGATTATTGTTACTCTCCTATTGACTTGTTGTGAAATTCTGTTTTACTTTAATTTCCTACTTTCCTTCTGTTTAAAATAAAAAAAATCTTTGATGGCGAAACTCTAAACTGAGAAACTGTGTTGATGGGCATTTGGTACTGTGGAACGTATAAATGAAACTACTGAAAAACAGAAAGTGTTGTCCACTTAGACATCAGAAATTTAGCACTGTTACATATAGCAGAGATGAAGTATGTATGACAGAAAGAGTAAAATTTAGAGGAACAGAAAGTTTGAGAATTTGTGTTAATAAGTCTAGAGTTGATATTTAGATTACATCCTAGCTTAGGCGCAAGACTGAATTTTTTTGTCAGAGTGATCAATACTAGAATTTTCTGTATAAATATGTTTCTGAATAGATTAATGCTTTTTATATGTAGTTGGGTACACTGGTGTTTGGTGCATAAATATTTATGATTGTTACCTCTTCTTTTTGGAGTTTTCTATTAAGTATGGAGTGACCTGCTTTTTCTCTTTTGATCAGTTTTGGATTAAAGTTTACAGTATCTGCAAATAGAATACCTGCCCATGATTTTTTCTGGTTTCCTTTGGCATGGAGAATTGTTTTACATCCTTGGACTTTCAGTATATTAATTTTTTAAATTATTATTAAATGTGTTTCTTGAAAGCATATTGTTGGATCTTGTTTCTGGACCCGTTCTGCCAGCCTGTTTCTTTTGATTGGTGAACTGAGAACATTCACATCGATGGTTATAACTGATATATATTGGCTTATTATCTTTTTCATGTTATTTTTCTATTGTTCATTCCATCTTTCTTCTCTGTTTAATTGTCTGCCCTGCCTGGTGGCTTCTTTCTGTTGGTTTTCTTGTGTTTGCGGTCTCCATTACCTCTTTCTAATATATCCTTCAGAGCATTCTAAAAGTTGGTTTGCTGGTCCTGAATTTCTTTCATTGTTCTTTGTCATGGAAGTATCTTATTTCTTCACTGATTTTGAAAGATAGTTTTATAGGGTACAACATGCTTATGGCATAACACATTGTTCAATTTTATTGTTCTAATGGGTTGATTGTGGTATGATGTTATAACATTTTCAGCATGCCTTGTTCCAGTTAATCAAGCTGTATTTGACTGAATTAATAGAATTCTGGAAGAGTGATTGGACCATGAGTGCACTACACTAATCATTCAATTAACTCTGCTGTGTACCACTGAATGCGCTCCTAAACGATAAAGCCCAGTCAGAGGAAGTGGGTATCTATGGGCTTTCCTAGAAGGGGAAGCTTTCTCTGACACTTTTCCCTTGTGCTCAGTTTCTCAGCCACCATGAATTGTGCAGTTTTGCTCCACCACAACCTTCTGTCGAGATATTCCTGCCTCAGCAAAAGCCAATACTGGACTAAAACCTCTGCACTGTAAGCAAAATAAAATCTCTCCTCCTTTATGTTATGAGTGTTAGGTGCTTTCTTCTAATAATAAGAAATCTTACCAATATACCCTTCAAAAGTAACCTTATACATTTTAGATGTAATTATACACCTCCCCTCCTTACACATTCATGAAATACTGTTTTTCCCACCCAGGTTCAGGGAACCACACCAAAAATCTATTTTCTTCATAAAAGAAAAACACTTAATATAAGTAAAATCACATACTGCATGGCCTCCTTTTATGAAACAAGGTGTCATCAAATTTCAACCTTGTTATAGTACTTCACTGTAGTTGGTGGTTGAATAATACTCAAGCAATTCAGAGCACCAGCCTCACTCTCCTCAGCCTGTTCATGCTCTACTTGAGCTTCATTTCCTTGATCTGCAGTCTATTAGGTATCCATGGTCAGAGAGCCGGAAGATGTTCTGGAATCACCTTCTCTGCATCCTTTGAAATTTAACAAGACTGTCCTTCTCTTGCTTATTGCTTGAAAATACAGGATTCCTATCCTTAGTTATATAATTTTTTCATCTTATTTTGGTGTAAGAGATCAAGTCATATCACATTCCCTGCTCTGGATAAAGGCGTATGTCTACATGCTGTTTCTTAAGGAAACAAACAAACAAAACAATCAATGTTTTTATCTAGAAACTGCTTAGGAAGTGTTTATTCTTAGGATCCATGGAAATATTTTGTAAGTGGTTTCCAAGGAAGGATTGGAATTTATGACAATATGAATTGGGAGGGTCACAAAATCACTGTAATTTGGTCAAAATAAAGAAATATATTCTTATGGAATTCAAGCTTGAAACTTAAGATACTTGTGCTAGTTTTGTGCATAGGGTTTCAATTCACTGAAATAAGGGGTATTAGGTGATAAATCTAATTCTTTTTGTAGAAAAAAATCGTGAATTTCAAACTGAGAGATGGTAGAATTTGCAGTGTTTGTAATATATTATTTTTAAAAATGCCTGTTAGACATGGAAATGCTTCAGAATGACTTTATGATTAAGAGAGAATTTATGTTAAAAGTTCAATTAACTACCTTTTGTTTCACCAGATTATGAGATAAAACCTAAGACTACAAAACCCTTTCCACTCTGCACTGGATAAAGACTTTCTGTACAATTATTCATATAATGGTTTGATTGGTCTAAGAACTGGGTCAGAGAAGTAAGGGCAGAGTGATATCAGATGAGGTTAGACTCAGATCTTATATTCTCATTGAGTATTTATTTAAATAGACAAGGCAAAAAAAAAAAGAAAGTACTTTTTGGTAATTGTTCTTCATAGTTGAATAGAAAATGTTGAATTCAGGGTCCTCTGTGAAAGTTAAAATGCACCAGCAATACACTTCAAGTTAAGTAGATGTGTTCTAGTGTTGTTCAAAGAGCAACCTAACCATAGATTCCTATGATTTTTATCCTGAGAGGATAGGTATTTCTGATGAACATTTAGTGGATTTTATTCCATTAGATACTTTTAGAGATATAAATTAATGCCTTACCATTGTGACTTCTGTGAATGTCTCTTGTGCTTTAAAATAATATGAATCGATTTACCATGGCTAGAGCCCTCTCACATTGTAAATCAGTGAAATTAAGTTTGTGAATCTGAAAAGTTGAAAAATCACCCCTGAGACTGGGGAAAATGTGAGAATAAGACTGAGAAGCCATGATTCCCTATCCATCTTCCTACACACTTACATAGCCTCTGTCACCTGGGGAAAAGAGAAAGGTTTTCACCTTGCCAGTTAGAGGCTGGGAATGTGACCTAGATAATTCTTGAACAATTTAAGTTGAAACACTGCCTTTAATGTCTTCTGAAAGGAAAAGCTAAACCTTTATTTCTCAGAATGAAATTGTGGTCCAAACAAGTTGTATCAAAAAGGCTAGGTGGGTATGAAAAAAATGATATTTGTAGGTAAGCTGTCTGGACATATCTGGTCATACTCTGCAACAGTCCACTCACATTTAAATCACTGCAAAGTCTCTCTCTCTCTCTCTCTCTCTCTCTCTCTCTCTCTCTCTCCCTCTGTCTCTCTCTCTGTGTGTGTGTGTGTGTGTGCATGTGGCAATGTTTTAACTTTATTTTCAGCCACAGACACCCATCTTCTCCACAGAAATAAGAAAACCTCACATTCCAGGAATAGCTAATTAAAGATTGTTTTCACTAACATATGACATTTTCCCCTATAAGACTTCTGCTTGCCACGTTATTCAAGACAATGAATTATTGTAGTTTCCTGTGTTAATCAGTACTAGAACAGAGGATAATCACAGTGATCGCTGAGTAGATGCCTAGATGTTTTACAGATGCCAAATAAAATTTTGTTGAATTATTAATAATTAGCATTGAAATGATATAAGAGGAAGTAAAGTTGAAGAAATTTGAACTGCTCAGTGCAGAAACATAATCTCCATGTGGGCATTCCATGTATACATAATTTAATGGCAGAAAGACACTGGGCATGATTTATTCTGCTTTCATGGAAAGTATATTTAAAAAAGAAGGATTATGGAACTCTAAAAAGGAAAATAGTAAGAATCACTCCACAGTAGTTTAATTTGTTGATCTTGATTAAGTAGAGTTGTTTATTGACTTAAGGTAATAAGAGAAACGGTGTTTCTTTTTTGGAGATAATCTCGTTGGGAAGACTTAAAGAGTTCCCTCTCTCAATAGGTCTACGAAAGTGTTTTAAGATTTTGATTAAATTTACTATTTATTGATTAATGCATTCAAATTTAATCTTAAATGTCTATTTTAGCTTCCTAAATGTGCTAGTTAATAATGTTCAGAATTACAGAAGACACATAATCTCCTTGTTAACTCATAGCTTCAAGTACAATGGAGCAGAGAAGTAAGCAGGTAATGTCAACACCATGTGATAAGAATAAGAGCAGTGGAAGAGGAGAGGAAGGTCTGTTCAGTGCTAAGACATTTTTACCACAACATGGCATGTTCAGACTCCACCATGGGAGATGTGACTCTTGTTGGGATGTTTATGTCAATAATTGCGGACCAAAGTAAAATGTGAATCATCATTGTGTACAGAAAGTGGTATGAGGCCTAACAGAAGGTCCATTTATCATTCAATTACTTTCCTTAATGTATTTTTTAGTGTAAGAACATAGTTGCTTCAAAAATGTCATACTGCCCAGAACTAATGAATTCTGGCAGAATAAATCAAAGCTAAGTCATGACAGCTTTTTGGTTTAGCCAGGAAAATGTTTTCTGGCATTCAATTGAATTAACATTTGAGATTTCACAAATCAGTGTTTACAACTTGGAATCTCCAAAATATTGATAACTTTAAATTTGGAAACTTCTTATCAAAGCTGAAGAAAGCCCACTTCACATTTCTGAGACTATTTACCTAGAAAACAGTGCTGCCAAATATAGCAGAACAGTATTTTTTTCAAGTAGTAGATGCATTATACTATCATAAAAGAGACTGTTGTCACAAATAGCAACCAGAATTAGCAGAATGACTATGAATCTCTGTTCTCTATGTACTCCTGATACACTTTAACTAATGCTGGCTCCGTTCTCTAAAAGAAGCCTATAATACACATTTTTGTAAAACATATTGTCATTGACTGTTTTATTAAATGGCTACTGCAGATAATTATTTGAATATAGTCTACATCTATTTCATAAAACAATAACAAAATTTTATTTTGGATGTATATTTATCCTCTTCTCTGCATTTATAGATTAGTGTAATATAGAGCATACCTATAATGATATTGCTATAAATTCATTCATGACCCTTTTGTTAGTATGTGCTAGGCAATTTCCAGAATTGGGTGTATAATAAAGTGTATGAGATATGTATTATCCACCTTTGATATATTCAAACGGGAAACAATAAAGCTTAATTAACTTGATGAAGGCAACACAGTTTTAACAATCAAGGCTGCTTAGTATCAACAAAGCCATCAGAGTCCTAGATACTAAATCATTCTGTGACCATTCAGAATATTTCTTTTTCTCAGAGTTTAGGAATGAACTATGTCCAAATGAGACCAAAAAGCAATAGATTATTTTACTTTCAGGAGAAAAGATTCACTCTTTCTAGATGGATTTGCATCTTAGCGTATATAAGGCTCATTGCCTCTATGTAGCTATTTTATGGTTGAAGAGAGTAAGACTGTGGATAGGAAAGCAGCTAAAAGTCAGAACATGCTTGAAACCTGTTTTCTTCAACCTGTGCTTCATTCCCTGAACAACCCAGTAGTGAATATTTATAAGGCGATATATTCACACTTCATTTTTCTATTTCTTTTAAAAGCATCTTAACTCGTGTGGTCACTAAGTTCATTCATTGCGAAGTTCAGGGATATGGCTTTGAAAGCAGAATTTTAATGCTTTTCACTGTCAATGAAATTACAACACTTCAAAAATTATATCTTGACCACATAGTCACTTTCCTCCTTTAGAAAAAGTGTTTATGTCTGTCTATTTGTATTTATATGCAAACATAGTTCAGTCATGAATCTTATTTATTTCCTGTCATCTTAGAAAATGTGTATGGATGTTATGTACCAACTTATCTTTTTCTATTACAGTTCTAGCTTCTTTTGTGTCGTATTGGAAAACAAAGTTGCAGGTTCATAAAATTGATTGTGAACAGTAGCATTCTTCCCACAAAATCTGAAAATGCATCTTTTCTGAATAAATTACATAATTAACAAAACCCACTAATATGAGTTGTAAGACTGATATTATTAGTTTTATTATATAAAGCAAAATTCTTACATAAAACATAGTTCATAAATATCATAAACAGCAGGGGATTTAGCTCAGTGGCATAAGCGCCTGCCTGGAAAGCACGAGGTCATGAGTTCGATCCCCAGTACCATAAATATCATAAATACATTTTTTTCTTATTTATATATCACGAGAAAAACAGGACAAACCATGGTACAGTATGCCTTGGAGTTATTTGTCTATACTGTCATGGAACATTCAATTTAAAGGTCTTACATAACTCAGAGAAAGACTTCCTTTTTTACTCTGTTTGACTTCTGGAACGTCTCTCCTAATCTTGACAACAAGAACAAGATTGTGGGTAGATAGAAATAAAATATATAGCGTTTATCATGCTACTCTCCATGAACCATAAAAACAAAGGACAATCAATTATGGCCTCTGATTACCCCATTAAACCATTTCTTTCCTTCCGTGTAGTCTGGGAAGAACACAAACATGTTCAACAATGTGATAAATTCTTTTATAGGGAAATATACAAGGTGTCATTCACTTTTGCATACCTCTTAATGCTTCTCTCAGAGCCTTGCATAGAGCAGGGGCTCACTACATGCTGCTTGAATTAATTTTTAAAAAATATATTGGTTTGTTTCGTGATTCATGCAGTAACCCATTAGAATGAAAGTTCTTTTCTCCTATACGTAAATATTTGTTATGGGACAGGATCTGTTTATCTCTCTATCTTTCTAATCATTCATCTATCTCCACACATATCAAGAACATACACACATGTGAACAATCACCTGTATGTGTTTGTGTGTGTCTGAATTTGAAAAGTTTTTATTTTCTTGAAAAAAATCATGTTAAAGATATTATTCCCCTGGTTGTTTTTGCATCTCAATTAAATTCTGTGGTGAAATCATCACAGCGTCTCTCCATCATTTGTTTTTCTTCGAACAGGCAAAACCATGTAACATCGCTAGTGATGATTCCATCACTTCATTACCTTTATATTTCTTTATTATATTACCTATTCACCAGAAAATTCTATTCAGTTATTCAGTTGTGGCAAAGACAGCCTCCTTATTTATCAGACATTGGCTAACAATCCTAATACTTTTTGTTATAATGCAGGCTGTTATGCTGCTGCTCTTACCTAGGGATAAGACAGATCTTCTGACACAAACACTTCCATCTCCACAACTCTAGTAATTCACCATGATATTAGTTATGCACCAAGGGCTGAACACTGGAGATCTTCTGTACCCAAAGTTCACAGTTAATCAAATTCCTGATTTTTTGAAATTAAGGAAAAAAGAAAATAATATCAGTTTCACACAAAGAATCATAATTTATGAGAAACACACTTGTTTGGATGTTAATTGATTTAGATGGTAGTTTCAATCCTACCACTGACTCAGTAGTGATCATGTGCAAGTCTCTATGTCTCCTAAGAAAAAACATAACTGAATAATAAGTAGAAAATCTGCTGCATGAATCTCATACTCATTTGCAGAAGACAAAAAATGACTTCAAAGATCCTCTTCTTGCCTAATTTTAAAGTTCTAAATCCTAATCCCTTTAGTTGTAAAATTATGAAAGTATGTTCTGGCTTACTGGTTTTGCATAGGTTTCCTTCAAGGGTAATATGGATGATAGACATGAAATTGCTATAAGAACTATAAACCTCTTGTTTTTCTGATTATAAATTGACAATATAATTGCTAGAATAATGAAAGACAGAGCTGGGCATGGCGGCACACACCTTTAATCCCAGCACTCGGAAGGCTGAGGTAGGCGGAGCGCTGTGAGTTCAAGGCCCGCTTGGGCTACAACATGAGCGCAAGGCCTGACTGAGTTACATAGTGCAACCCTGCCTCACAAAAACTAGGGCTGGGAGTTTGGCTCAGTGGCTTAAGCGCCTTTCTGGCAGGTGTGAGACTGTGAGTTCAATCCCCAGTGCCGAAAAAAAAAAAAAAAAAAAAGAATAATGAAAGACTGTATTATGTTTCTTTGTGTCTTTGAATTATTTTATGGGCAAGTATTTCCAAGATAACACAATAAAGTGTCAACTGCACAATACTTACTGCACTACGCCTAGATACTGAGTCAGGTGGAGCTATGTTCTATTCTGCTTATTTCTGCAATTAGGCCTTTGGTGTTATCTGTAGAAATTTCCATCCATATGTTAGGTAATGGCCTGGAGTAAAGCACAGTCAAGATCCAGGTTCTTTGCCAGGTTAGGCTGTGATAATGCTTTCTAGAACAGCTGGAATATATTTTCTAGGAGTACACAGTGGCACCTAAATAGCTGTCTTGCTGTGATTTAAAGATATTACATTCATTCCCATGTTTAATTCATCATAAAACTCTGTTCTGACATTTTAAAGTGCAGTTTTTTAATGATGTCTATTTCTTTAAAATTGCCTTTTGCTTTTTATATATACATTAATGGATGTCAGTGATGAAATTGCTCTTTAGGATTACTTTTAGAGAAGAAACAGGTAGCAAGTAAATAAAGGTTAGAGCAGATATAGCTAGCCCAATGAGAGGACACCAGTAGCCCAGGGGAAGATGAATATACGCAAGTGTGAAAATTTTGACATTTGAAAATTCAAAACCACAGATGCTCTAAAATACTGGGTACCTCTATACATTGTACTAGAAAGTCACTGAATTTCAGACTGAGTTTAGTTTAATAGGAGCCTACCTGTTGCAACAAAACTAGAAATTAAAGAACAAGGGCAGAGATTGAATGAAGTCATTCAAGACTCATCTTATGATCCTGTGAGTAAAAGTTTAGCATTGTGTGATTATCATCACATGGTTCAATGTTGTTGCTACAAATGACTGCCATTCCTCTAAGTACATGCTCTTCATAAGGAAGAAAGAAGTATATGAGACAAAAGGGCAATGCTACTTATTTTAGGAAGAGGTTGCATATTTTTATTTAAAGAGAAATAAATAAAAATAACAATAAAACAGAGTTTAAAAACAGTTTATTAGGACAGTTACAATAATTAATACATTCCTTATTGTTTTCTTCATAGTAGTTATTCAGAGTAAAAGATTTAAACATGAAATCTTGTCCAAATAATATTAGCACAAACCTTCTTCACAATGAAACTAGCTGTATAGCTATCTTACCTATCTTATGTGCACATATATTTCTTTCTTTTTCTCTTTCTTCCTTTCCCCTTTTCCCCATCACATTCTGAACTTTTTTGAACAGTTTCTGCCCAATTCAAAATGTCTATCATACATTTTGTATCTCAATGCTTCTTCAGTTTCTCACACAAGTGAGACAATAAGATGTTTACACATATGGGTCTGATTTAATTAACTTATGAGCATGGTCTTGAGTTGGTTAATTACTTATAAAAGTCTTCCCTTTATCCTTTTTTAGGACTGAGTAGTATTCCCTCATTAAAAAAATGAGCCCACAACTTTTTTATCTATTCCTTGGTTGATAGGCCTTATGGTTGTTTCCAAGATTTACCTATTGTAAATAGTGCTGCTATAAACATAAGTGCACATATATCTCTGTGGTATGCTCTTTTTAACTTTTCTTAGAAGATATGCAGAAGAGGAATAGCTGGGTTGAATCGGACCTCTAATCCTAGTTTTCGTCACACTAATTTCAACAGTTTTTGCACCAACCTGCACTGCCAACAACAGTGGAGAAGCATTCCTCTTTCCAGGCAACCCCTCCTGCATTTATTATTGGTTGATTTCTTAATAGTAGCCATTTTTTTCTGGGAAGAGATGAAATCTCAGTGTTATTTTCATTTGCATCTCTTGAATGACCGGTGATGTTGAACATTTTTTCATGTATTTATTTGCGATCTGTATTGCTTCATCTGAGAAGTGTGTATTTTTATATCAGAAGAGAAACCTATGCGAGCTAGCATTTGTTAATAGCCAGAAGAGGGTTATGTGCATTTTCTTACTCCAAATATAGTCAAGAGAACATGACTTTTAAAGCTGGAAAAGAAGAAATAACCTTTGGGAGTGGCGACCATAAATATATGCTAACTAGGACACCAAGTTATTCTGATGTCTACTGAATTTGGTTAACTAATCATCTAACTAGGGAGAGCAATGTATAACTTTCAAGATAAAAATGTTTTACCTAAGACTTAAATAAAATAGAGATGTAACTACAGTAAAAAAAAAAAAATTAGGTAGGGCCAGGGATTTAGCTCAACAGCCAAGGGCCTGCTTGGCAAGCATGAGGTCATGAGTTCAATCCCTGGTGAAAAAAAAAAAAAAAAGAAATTAAGAAATTAGGTGTGTTATGTGTTATGATAGATTACTAGGAACAGTTACGGTTCACATCTAGAATGTTTCTCAAAAGCCTCAGTGTGTTCAGAGATGAGGCTTTTCAAAGGGAGCATGATCACAGGGCCACTATTTCATTGATCCCTTCATAACTGTGTGTGCCGCTAGGACGTGGGATCTGGATGGAAGACAGCGGCCTTTGGAGGGTGTATCTCTCACTCAGGCTCCTCTCCTCTCACTCTGCTTCTTGGTTGCCATGAACTGAGCAGCTTTTCTACGTCGTGTTTCTGCTTTAAAATTAGGAAACATGGAATAAGTACCTGAACAGTGAGCCGAATTAAACTTCTCTTCCTTAAAGTTGTGAATGTCAGGTATTTGGACTAATACAGAAAACTTACACCTGAGAAATAGTGTTGTTGCTGGGACTGTACCTGGTCTTGTGGTCTAGAAACTTTTAAAACTGTTTTCCAGTGAGAATTTGGAAAGCATTGGAGATGCGTGTGAGAAAAACCTTATAATGCTGTAAATAGTTTGATGGGTGATTCTGGTTGGAGTGCCGAAGACCTGAATGGTGATAGGAATACAGGCCACACTCTGGTATCAGCTTTGAACATGCACCCCTGTGGCAGTAAGACTCGAGGGCCTGTGCACTACATCATGGAAGAAAATGTCTTCATTTTGTCCGTGTCCTAAAACTTTATTAGAAACTGACGTTAAGGGCAATGGATCAGTTAATCTAGTGCAGAAAATTTCAAGACAGAGCAATATTTAGTCTGTGACATAGGTATTGTTGACTGCTTTTGGCCAGATTAATACTGACAATCATGGGTACAAGGCAGAGCACAGAAATCTGGAAAATTCAAATTTTGTCCCCAAAATTTATAAAGTTGAAGCAAAAGTACATATAGTTTCTTAGGAAAGGTGCATCAGTAAAATGAATCTAAATACTTTCAACTAGACAATAGGAAAGAAACCTTCAGGGCAGTTCAGGAAATGGCCATACACCATTTGTTGCAGATTTAAGCATGTAGAAAGGTAAACTCCTTGAAATGACAATGCTTTGATAAATGTGTCCCAGGTGCCCTGGCCATTCAAAGCCAACCATGGAAGTGTTTTCCTCAACATAGTCATCTTGGCTCTGAGAGATCTTTTTAGTCATGGTCAAGGGTGCTTTGCTACTGCTTGAACTGATTGCTCATCTTTGCAACATACACTTGGTTTTTCATACAGGCAGAATGTAAGTGTTTTGGGGTCATGGAAACTTCACCTGGAATTCAAAAGAAGGCCTGGGATACCAGGTAACATAACCTTGAAAGGATAATATGTTAAGCTGTCCAAGTGGAGCTGAAGATTCAGGGCAGACCTCAGGACTTTGGAGATGCTAGTAACAAGGATTCTTACCTGAGGAAAGCCATAAGCAGTGAGTGGAGCCAGCCTAAAAGAGAAGCTATATGGCTGTATACAGAAAGATCACAGAGCAAGGCTATCCAAGCCATTTAGAATTTACATCTGGCCCAGGTGTACCCTGAGTGCTAAACATGGAGGTACAGGGTTTAATGATTGACCTGCTTTTTGTTTTTGGTTTGGTCTGATTTCGATCCATCCATCTATTCCTCCCATTTGAAATGCAAATATTTATCCTATGCCATCTTTAGTTAGAAATGTCTAATGTGCTTTTTTTTTAAATGTTGAAAGTGGCGCACAGTTAAGAATTTACCTTAAGTTTCAAGGAGACATTGGACTTGGATGTTTCAGCACTGCTGAAAGTCTTAAGACTTTGGTAATCTTTAGGGGTGGACTCAATATATTTCATAGGAGGTGGACATAAGTCTTTTGGGAACAGTAATATGTTATGGTTTAGATTCAAAGTGTACCCTGAAAGTCTCAATGTGTTCAGAAAAGGAGCTTTTGGAAGGAGATCAGTTCGTAGAGGTGCTACACTGATCAGTGGTTGATCCACGAATTAGTTTATAGCTAAAAATACTTCTAGGAGGCAGGGTTTGGCTGGAATTGGTGTGTCACTGGGGGCATGCCTTTAGAGGGTGTATCTCCCTCGCTAACTTTTTTTTAATCTGCTTTCTGTCAGCCATGAAGTGAGTAGCTTTTCTTCAACATGTCCTTTAATGAAAATATTTCGGCATTGGAGTTAGTTGAGCATGGGATGAATTCCCAGTTAGTAAGCTGAATTCAACTTCTCTTTCTTTAAGTTGTGAGTATCAGTGATTTTGTTCATGATGAGAAAGCTGACTAGTGCAAGAATCTAGTTTTAAAGTACTCTTTAGAATGTACCTGAACTTTTTCTGTTTCCTGTTTCTGACATCAATTTTACTAACATGACACTCAGCTTAAAAGCAAATAGAAATAGCACTCAATTAGAACATGGAATGATGAAACAGGGCACAACAAAAGAAGAAAAAAGAAGCAAACATGATTTTGTACCACAGCATGATTGCAAAGTGAGGTCTTGAAGAATCAGAATAAGAGTAACAGTGGAGAGTCACATACTAGTAGAAGATACACATGTATGAAGGAAATGCTAAGGATCCCATGACTTTGTTACTGTTGTTATTGATTAAATATTGCATCCTTCAGCCACAACAACATTAAAAATAAGACTTTCTCTGCTATATTATAAAACATATTGTGAATCAACCCAGAGTTGAGAGAAAAGCAATCAAATGATGGAGAGCAGTCTTTGCCCTAATGAATAGCTAAAGCAAAGAAGTTTGCTAAATTATTTGCAGAAGAAAATCCAAAGAAATTAGTTGATTGAATATTTCATTGAAAGGGGACATTCATAAGTTTCAGTAGAAACTTTAAAATTCTAACCATAATAAAGGCACTTAAAACTGTCAAATGAAATGTAGAGGGTAGAGGTAAAGAAAGTCAAAAGGTCAAAAAAAAAGATGACAGAACTTTATGTATAATGGCATGGAGACCATTCTGCAGGTTTTTATGGATATATTATTCAAGAATTCCCATTAGTGTGATTGTGAAGATGAATCAATACACAATTTCATTGGAAGTGTGTAGTATTAATACCATACTGAATTTTCTCTCATTCTCGTTTCAAAATGTGAGTTAAGACTTTAAGACATCATGATTTTGTCATCCTTAAAATATTTGAATTAAAGAATCCCTCCAGACAGTACGAGTCCTAATAGTGAAAAGCACAAGTGAATACTGGTCAAAATTCAGGTGACTGGAAAGGGTAAAGAAAGAGCAGAGTCCCTTTGTGCCCAACAGAATAGTTAATTATCAAAGATCATTTCCGACTTCATTTGCCATATGTACAAAGGAACAGAGCAAATTTTTTAAATGTACATAACAGATAAATGGTTTATACTGATTTAAAACACCATGAAACACTAGCAGAGGAAACCAAAGAATGTATTTGTGGTCTTTTGTGGGTTGTAAAACACACAAAAATAATTTTAAATCCTCTAAGATTAAGTGTCTTTCTAATTATTTTAGTCAGTAAAGGTGGTTTACACCTGATCAGTTTTGGTAACTAGTAGGAAAAGAAATCTTCAGACATTGTAATACTGGGTATGTTTTATGCTTGACCAGATTAATTTGTCAAGGACATTCAAGTTAGTCACTGAAAAGAAACATGGCAAATATGAAAAAGATTCAAAATGTATTTGTACTTCAGAGTTAATACCTGTCAAATGGGATAGTCTTTGCAGTCAGCCCATTGTTGTTCTGGCTTAAATTCTTTCCACAGCCCAACAAAAGCATAGTAATTTTGAAGATGGCTTTTTAAGTGAAACTATTTATTTATGCCTTACACTATATTATTGTGTTTCAAAAGCACGAAGATTCATGTGGTATAAAATGTAGCAAGTATGTTGCTGGAAAATGTGCATTTAACAAAACAATATCATTTTATGCATAAAGTACAGAATGGTGAGTTGTATAAATGTGTGCAATGCACAGGAGAAAGTTACAGAAGAAAAATCATGAATCTTTCCTAGAATTCCTAAGGCAAAATTATGGTCCTACCTAGGTGATTGTCTTACACTGTGAACTAAACAAGTCTTTTCTCCATTGTTAAATAAGAGAACAAGCCCCAATTAACTGTTTTCCTAATGCCACCAGGTTTAAGTTTATGAATTTAGTTCTGAAATTATATGTAAATGTGTGTTGCAAAATAAAATTAGTTGCTCAACAGTAAATCAAGAAGGTTTCTAAAAAATTCTATTCTAGTATCCTAATAAGTAGACAAGGCATAGAAATTACAATATTTTAATAATGTTTTAATAAGGACACTATTTTTAATTTGTGCTGCAAAGAATAGTATATTATCCTAAGGTTTTACGCACCATTAAGTACAAAGAGGTAGCTAAATACAGGATATAAAGGAAACCGAAAACAAAATGCTACATATTAAATCCACACTTGAGATAGCCCAGTCAGAGATGACTCCTCAGAGGGGGAAGAAATACTTTTTAACCACTTTGTTCTATTCTCCTCCAGTATTTTATGATGATCTCCATTAGTTAATTCCAATGAAAATTCAAAAGACAAATGATTAGATTCAGACCTATGAATCTTGGTGGTAGCAGGGTAAATAGGGAGAAAGGACAGGGTAGACTGGCAAAGATCACACATCGGATCCAGAGGAGCACTGAAAGTGAAGTTCTTTCTTGGATTTGTTTGCTTTTAATAGAATTAATGGACTATTTGCTGACATATAACTAACAGAAAAATCACTATATGCTTTTGTGCCAATCATCTTTGTATGCAACTTACTTTAGTAATATTATATCAGTAAAGCCTAGCATGAAAAAAATAAATTCATCCCTTATTATTCCAAGCCCAAATGTATTATTTTCAAATAATTAAGAACTGCGATGAATACATAAATAACAACTCCCTTAGAGTTAATACATACATCAAGTTTTGCCAAACACACATGGATAGAAACATATACACTTTTATGTGTATTCAATATTAAAAATCATACAGAAACAGTATATGGAAATCTCTATTCCAAACTTCTTTATGTCATAGGCTTTGGAGTCAGATTACTTACTGTTTTTCAGTTTCCCTGGGATATGTAAAAGAGTGATTCACCTCTGAATAAGAAGGGCACCAACAGACTGAAAAATGACATGGGTGAGTCCAGTTTGGCAAATAAATGAACTTCTCACTGGTTACCTATAGTGGACAGTTTAAGGGCAGCTGTACTGACCAATTTGCCAGCCCTTGGCCACCTAACTTCTATGTATGTAGTAGGGCTATAAGTTACACAACAAGACACAAAAAGCAAGAAACCACAACCTGTGGGGAAAAAGTACTGTTTGTATGCACTCTTTTCTCGTCTATGGTTCCATCTGAAGGATACTGAATTAGTTAACAGTAGTAGTAACAGCAGTCCTGTTTGCTAACCTCTGCAAATACCATCATGGATAGCTCTGTTTTGCTGTTGTCTGGCAGGCAGTTCAGGCACCATGTGAAGTCACCATATTACAGTTCATAGTGGCCTACTACAAAATGCCATTACATTAGCTATTTTCTCTACACCTACACCTGGATTCAATCTCAGTTACGCCACTTACTATATGTATGTTATTGGTCAAGTCATTCAATCCCCCAAGCTTCTATGATGTTAACTACAAAGTGATTATTTTGATACTATTAATTGATTTTAGGTGTGGAAAAGGGTAACATAAAATAATATATGTAAAAACCTAAGCATGGCTCCCTATAGAAAGTATTAGGTTAATTGATGTCTTTATACCACTCTTCTTATTTCTATTAATATTATTACTACTTTATATAAGGTAAATAGCTGAAAATTTTGGAATATTGTAAATATTTCCATAAAGATCAAGCAAGACAATAAATAGAATTTCTTTTCCCTATTTGATTTTACTTAAACATCTTAAGCTGTTAAACAGCAATAATACAAAAATGTCACATATTCATCTCCAATGAAAAATGTATTGATTTAAAATGGAATGTATTCAATAATTTCCTTTATGTGTTGTATGCCTTAAGAACTGAAGAAAAAATTCTTCTTTAGTTCAATTGTTAATTGTCTGCACAGCTGAAATTTCCACTGTTGATCTAAATGGAAGCATTTGATTAAAGCAGGAATAAATACTGCTTTCACTATTAAATATTTTCTTTTAGTTTTTCATCCTAGAATATGGAGATGTTTATCAATACAAGAGTTGAGTCTAATAAACCTATATGACAAATTGCATACCACCCAGTATGAGAGAAGACATTGACTATCAAATTACAAGACAAAGAGTTTATTAAGGCCTGGAATTCTGTCCCAGTTTAATGAACTGTCATTATCTGCATAAGTGGAAACTGAAGTTGTACAGATTTATGTACATATTTGAAATATTGACAATACCTAGCTCAAAGACTTTGACATGTTAAGCCTAATACAATTAAGAAAAGAACTATTCACTCTTCCACTATTTCCTCTGCAAAATCTGTTAGGAAAAGGAACTAACCATTAAGTGCCGCATATATATCAAGTCTTATGGTAACGACTTAACATGCAAAATGTTACTTGCAAGGGTTTAAATGAATAGGTGAGGGAGATACCACTGGAGATGATGCTCTTAAAGTGTGTCTTGGTGAGTGTTATGAGCACTAATCAATTCAGCCAGAGACATTTCCTGCAATGTAATAGCTTTACTACTTTAAGATGGTAAACAAAGCAATAATTGTTAATGCTCTTGGGAGACAGTGTGGAAGTTTAACCAAATAACGTAACTATTTCTCATTCTGCCTGTAGTTGAGAGAAAAATAGGAAAACCTGGAAATAGTCGTATTTATACATTCTTAACTTTACAAAAGGAGGTCCTGTGAAAAAGCATTTAAGTAACCCACACTTTCTTTTTATTATGAATCCCTCTGTATCCATTAGAAAGTATGGTAGATGTCAGACTCATAGAGACTGAAATCCATGGTCTTCCACTTTCGTTGTCTGAATGAATTGAGTAAATTATACTCTATGTCTGAGTTTTGCAGTCTATGGACAATGGTAAAACTATCCTGGGGACATTTAAAAAATTAAACAAATAAGAAAAAATTATAGCTACATTTACCTATATGGTTAATATTTCAGATCTATTTTCAAACAAAATTAATTCAAAAAGTAAAGTCAACTTCTAGATCTAAAAGATAGAGTAGAGCATTCTGTCATGATTTTCCTTATTGTAACTAAAGAACAATCAGAAATAATATAACAGATAAAGAAGGACTGACTCAGAAGAGTGGCTTCCTAGGGAGCTTGTGATTTCAATTACATCACAATAAAAACAAAACAAAACAAAACAAAACAAAACAAAACAAAACAAAACAGGTTTTCTCATTTTATCTCCCGTATCCCATACAAAGATTTGCAAAAGATCTCAACCCTGAACCACTGGCAGGAACAGACCAAAAAATAAAAAAGGCTCAAAGTAAAATCTTTTTGCACCCTAGCTATTGAATGAGAAAAATGGTGGCCTCAAAAAAAAAAAAATGAGAGTACATGTTAGTAACATTCAAATACCATTGGAAAATCTGTGGACCCCTGCAGCTTTAATGGGTTCAAGGAGAAGTTGATCTTTGATCCTACCACATTCTTCCCTGCAGAGGACTGAGATAGTAACAGGGAGACTGGAAAGGGGAGTGTATTTTTCATTTATAAATGGCAGAAGTGAATCATGTCCTCCTCTCACCACTAGGGTTTTAATAGCTGGGACCCTAGGAATATCCACATCATCATCAATAAGTTTGACTAAGGTGGCACAAGGAATGGCTGGCTTCCCTTTTGCTACTCTTCAATAGGCTGAGCAAAGAGCTGATCCTCTATCTCTATCCAACTTCAATATGATTTAAAAAGGTGTTGAAGGTATGTCAATTTGAACCATTTTGCATCTTTCTGGAGTGAATGTTGTACATGTGTGTGTGTTTAGTTTTCTTTTCCTTTTCTTTTTTTTTTTTTTGTTGCCATCTCATGTACTGTTGATTTCCTTTAAGTTCCCAAGTTGTGCAATGATATTTATTATCGAAGTCCACTGTTTAACATTATTACTTTGAGAACTTTTCCACTCCTTTAAAAATATTGAAATGAGCATTTATTTTGAAGTATACACAATTAAAAACAATTTCAATATAAGAATTTTCTCATTCTGAAAAACTTTTAAAGTGTGTTTTAAATGTTTAAAGGCACAAATATGTAGCAGCATAGTTTTATCATTGACCATGCCATGTTTCCAGTCATTCCTTCAGACTCTGTAAAAAATCATCAATCATTATTATTCTACAGTTCCATGAGCAACAAGAATGCAGAAGTTTTCAGCATTTTACATATGTGATTTTGGAAAAGATCTTAATATGTATTCAATATTTAAAAGATTTTTGGCATTGTACCAAACCATTATTCACTTTGTCTAGATATAAACTGATAAAATAAATGTCGCTTGGTATCAATTTGAAACAATAAATCATGCATTTTATGTGACTATTAACTGTCATTATTTAAGGAAAAATACTTGTGAAGTGTGTACTGGACAGCAAAATTCTGCTTTGAAATGTGAGTGTTTGCCTAAGGCCAACACAATCCATCACTTTTAGTATAATCCTAAGAGGCTTGGCCTCTTCTTGATGGAATTTAAACTGAACTTTTAAACAACTGCAGTGCTTTTATTCTCAAATCTCAGCACCTCCTGAGTTTGAACACCAACCCAAAGCAGACCGCCTGAAGAAGCTTAAGAGGCCATATGCCACCATCTTGGCATAATCAACTCTAAACAGACTGTGATAGGTTCCAACAGTTTAATTCTCTGTTTTTCAATCATTTAGCAGAAACTTGATGTGAGTCTGGAGACCTACATATTTTTCATCCATGAAATACTTGAAGATGAAAGTAATACTTTTATGAGAAATAAATAAATTTTGAGGAGTTGTGATCATTTGTTCATTATCAGTCTTGGAAAAAGGTTAGTAACTTTGACTAAACTTTTAAGTGATGCAATTTGCATGACTGAATTTTCAAGAAGCCAATTTATACAGTCCCATGTTTATAATATATCGTCAGAGACAGGATGGGCTTCTTCAATTTTCAGCTGTCACATTGCATAGGGATGTCCTGGAAAATGAGTAGTATCACATGCTGAGCTTAGATTTCTGTCCCTTCCTTTGCATGCAAAGAAACACAGTGACCAGAAAGATTCCACTCAGCCTTCTGACCTTAACCTGACTTTTGAATGCGTTCTTTGCTCATACTGAAAATAATGCTAGTTGGCATATAGGAAATGAATTCTCTGTTGATTTGGACTTTGCTACATATGATGACCTTTGTTATATCACTCAGTTGGATACTTACATTTTAGAGTCTTCATATGCTATTTTATTTTGATGGGAATTTAGCCAAAGAAGGTTTAAAAAGAGGAGAAGGAGAAAGGGGAAATTAAAAAGCAAAAAACTCAGTGACAAATATGTTGCATTTGTGCCTAATATATATTTTATATATATATGTAATTAAATCTCAAGTGATATAATAAAGATTAGACATCATCAAATTCATTTTTGAAGCTAATACTGACTTTGATGTAGTTACAGTCCTTAAGACACTTGTACATTTTTACTCATTATTATCTTTGGATTTGTTTTTTGAGTCAAGCATAAAAATCAGACTTTTTTTTTTCAGATTTCTTTTTAAATGGCCCTGTCTCTTTTGATTCAGTCTCCCTACCAGCCAGGTATAAGAATTAGCATCTTTATCGGTTTAGTGATGTTCAGGAGGATGTTTATAAGAAATAATGAGAGATGACAATTCCTGGACTGGGAAATCATAGTTGATGGAGGACAGCAGGAAACATGTCTTAAATATTACAGAAGAGGCACATTCAAGATTGATCTTTTTTTCCCCTCTGGGTCTACTTGAACTTTTAGAATCTTTGATGTTCTATATTTTCTGAGTCCTAGTTCAAGGACAAATAATAGGCAACTCTGAATTCTGCTTCTTTGTACTTCTCATTCATTTTACCCAAACATAAATGCTTGTCTTTTTTTTATTTTATTCTGACACCTTTCATTTTCATCAAGAATTGTCTAAGTGGTTATTTCATCAGGATCTCTTTGTCTGCTGGGAAGAATGCCAAGGTAGTTCACAGATGAAAAGAATATGTGGCTGGACCTACTACCTTTGAGATGGGCACTGGTTCATGAAAGGACAAGGACTCTTTGTGTCTCTTTATTTTTCTACTGTGCAGTTTTACTCTGAAAACAATCTTTTCACATATTATAGTGAAATGATTGTCACAGCTCTGTAGTCAAACTCCCCAGTCCGAGAACATTGAAATATATATATATATATATATATATATATATATATATATTATATATATATAAAACTTCCTTGTTCAGTTCTTATAGCTCATCTACAGAAAAGACTCCTTCCCTGTTTGATTTGTCCTATGTACTGTCACTACCTTGAATTAATAGTCAAATTAACAATAAAAACCGGGGGAAAGTGTGTTTTGTCATAATCTGTATTATAGTTCCTTTTCTCCTAAACCTCTGTGGTTTTCTAAACTGACAACCCCACTAGGACATCACAGATGAAAGGAGTCTTCTGAAATATGACAAGATAAACAAATGGAATGAACGCATGCCCACTATTGTCTTTATCTTTCAGATTCTTCAAGTTAACGTGCTTAATCATTTCTGATTATTTGTTCTAAATATCAGACGTTTTGTTTGGGATGCTATACTTCTATTATTTATTTAGGTTTTTTTAAAATCTTCTCATTCCTTTGAATCCCTACTTTTGAAATAATACTTGTCAGTGTGTTGATACGTCCTCCATGCATTTTCTCATTTTTTTCTAACTTATCTGCTTAACGAGATCTATCATTTTTCCCACTTTGACTTTATAAACAATAAAGGATTTATTCTTAAATCCTCATTTTTCCGAATCTGTATCTGATGCAATTGTTCTCCCTAACATTTTTACTCCATCCTTTAAAATACCAAGTTTATGCCTATAGTTATTGCTGTTATCCCGCTGTAGAGCAAATAATTTCTCTTTCTTTCTTTCTTTCCTTCTTTCTTTCTTTCTTTCCTTCTTTTCTCTTTCCTTATTTTGCTTTAACTTCAGGAACAAAGCAGGGGATCACTAGCATAATACAATAGGAATGAAAGCATAAATAGTAAACTAGAACTGACTTTAATCCTTGTAGTTTCTATTTTATCCTTCCTAGAAAAATGCACTTGAGTCATTTATAAAGTGAGAAAAAAATAATTTCCGTACTCAATTTTTCATGATTAGCTAGTTAGAGCACCTAATTGTCTTAGGAATTCAATATATAGAGATCTATTTAAATTTTATACATATATACTTATCAAAAAAATTTATTTTTAAGTCAAGTGCTGTACTTAATGTAAAGGATATTTTTTTCTTATCTCTCCAGATGCTTTGGACAGTTCTACTACTGACAGAAAACAGATAGAAAAAAATTATAGCTCATATGTATAACTCATGATGGCCTACTCAATATATTACCAAATATTTTATTTTAAGGCACCAATAAATTACTGTTCATTTTTGTTTAATACAGTGTTCATATTATTCAATCCAATACTCAAAATGCAGTTGTATTTCAAAAGAATTTTACCTGGCAAGATAGGTAGATTAAAAGAAAAATGTACATGTACATAGATACATTGTATATTTGAACAAATACTGTATTGGTTAAAATAGTTTCACAGATCCACAAAGAGAGATAGATACATATATAAAGATACATTTATTTATCAAGTATCTATGAAATTTATACTTAAAGTAAACCTTTGTGATGCCAATCTAAATACACATTGAACCATTTATTCTAGTTGTTCTGGAAGATAAATTATTCTTTTATTTAAGGTAAAGCAGTCTTTCATAGATTTTTTTCTACCAACAGTATTTGACACTAATTTCATTACAATTTCTGGTGTAGACAAGCACAGATTTTTTCATGTTTTCTTGCCTTTGGAATGGTTAGGAGCTCCTCTTCATACCTTGTTCCTTGTTCCTTGTTCTGGGGAAGAAAAGAGCCCAGGCTTTTCCCTGGTTCCTCAGGGAGTCTCTTCAGGCTACTTTGCCCTGAGCAGTCATACACAAGCATGATGTGTATTTTATTTCATGGTTGTATGCTGCTTACAGAGAATAAATGCTAGCAAAGTATAGCAAATTAATTTTAGCATTTTTTTTATAAGTGACAGCTTCTTTTATCAGTTTACTAATAAGAATACGCAAGCAAACTACAGATAGCTTACATTCATAGGGAAGATTAATATGATTTTAGTTTAATAAAATATCATAAAAACTTTCTTACTTTCAGAACAGAATTATGCATGACTCTTTACAAACTGAGTCTTTCAAGAAAAATATGAAAGGATAATTTGTATTTTGTGACTTATGGGCATTTTCTTGGTCAATAAAGATTGAATAATAGAACAGAATATCACTGAGGCTGGATTTACACCTCTGTCACTGCAATAGCATATGCAGGGGTCAACCCTGAGTTCGACCCATATGGGCCTCTGGCATCTTTATGATAGGGTTGTTGATAAACAGATAGGGTATGGATTCATTTGTGCCATTATTCATTAAACCAAGCAATGTTTGTTAATACTGAATGTATGCTAAACACCACTTTAGGAAATAGTTACACGTTTACTAATAAAACAAAAATCACTCCTGACCTCACAGTGTATGATTCATAGTGAAGAAAGAATGTCAATGTCTACATCAACCAATAGTTATATAATTAAATAAAGAAAAATAAATGGTATTGTGTTAATAAACAAGGTATAACTTAGGAAATTTAATTCAGAAAACTATTGGGATAAGTTTATTTGAAAAACCTGTAGGAGATCATGAACGACAACAAAATCAACGGAAGATTTATAGGACAAGAGTTAACTAACTACAGGTTTGAAACACTAAGATGAACAGAGTATTTACAAAGTTTCAAAATCAAAACAGTGCTATTTTGGAAATTTAAACAAACTAAAAATAACTAGAACAGCGTCATGGAAGGAGAAGTAGCTTCAAATTTATTTGAAGAGTTTTAAGATTAATCAAAATGTTGTGGCCTGATATGGGGTTTGGATATTTTATGTTCAATAAATATTGATAATTTTAAAACTAAAATATTGTATGCCCTAATTTAAACATTTAAAGATGTTTCTGACTTTATTCTGAAAAATTATTTAAAAGAATAGCAACAGAATATAGAAGCAACTTGTGATGATTTATAGATACTCAGATAACTAGTAAAACATTATTGGGAAATAGATTGTAATTTGGGTTCCTAGACTGATTAACTTTTGATTTCATAAAGAATATTGTCCGCATTAAGGTGGGCGGCATCATCCATCCCTTAAAGACCTAAATAGAATTAAAATGAGAATTGTGTTACTCCTCTGTGCTGGGATAGTCATCTTTTTTTGCCCTCAAACACTGACGCAGTTGATTGTTAAGCCTTCAACAGACTTACATTGAATTTGTAGTTTATCTATTCAGCAAACAGATCTGAAAGTTCTTGGCCTCCATAATCATGTCAGCAAGTTCACGTTATCTTACCTGTATTTGCATACCATGTCAATTTTGTTCCTTTTGACACTTCTGACTAATATACAGCAAAAAAGAAATGAAAAGGACTGAATCAGTCTCTGTAGATTTCAAAATGAAGGCAAAGACCTCGAAGGCCAATAGCCCATCCCCCTGAATTATTTCGAATGGAATATAGTGTAAATGGGCAAGCACTCTAAAGTGAAACTGTGAGAAGTTGCTAGTCTAGAGTTTATATATTTTCATAATGTTCTTTATCTGAATTAAACTGAAAAATTAGCATTTCCTATTTTTATTTGGTCAATGGAAATCTTCTCATTTTCCAAAAGACATCTAGAGCCTTTCCTAGTATGTAGATTCAGAGATCATAGTTGCAAGGTGGAAGAAATAAACACTGAAAATCTGTCCCTATGAAAGGAACTAGTTCCTTTATGTATTATGTGTTTGATATACATATATACATTTAATGTTTCTATTTATTCATTTATATCCATGCACATATACATATCATATACATATCATAACATATCATATAAATATAATATAATATAAATATAAATATGGTTTAGATTAAGAATATTCCCCAAAGGCCTTATACATTCGTTAGGGGAACTTTTGAAAGGTGATTGAGTCATAGAGATGCTATAGCTGACTTGCTGTCCTTAAACTCACTATGTAGCCCAGGCTGGCCTCAAACTCCAGGCGATCCTCCAGCCTCTGCCTCCCTCCTAAGTGGTGGGACTGTAGGAGTGCGCCACCATGCAGACTGGGCTGCGAATTCTGAAACATGAGCCAAAATAAAGCTCTCCTGTTGTAGGTTGAGGGTGTTGGGCATTCTGCCCCAGCAAAAAAGAAAATGACCATCTTACATATACATATATACGTCAAATAATCATTTTCTTTTTTGCTGGGATAGAATGTATTAGATACTGAGAAAGTACAGTTAATACTCGTATGATTAGATCAATTTTACATGTCTATGTCTGTTAATGTAAACAACCATTTTGAAGATAACGATATGCAGCATTGCAATCATGATCAAGTTTCTATCATCCTGTTTTGTAAACCTGTAATGTTACTGTTGTGCATTCACTCTAGTCATTTGTTTGTCTCCTTTGCTTTTTGTCTTTCTTATAAGTGTCTTTTTTTTTTCTCTTAAATAATAAAATAAAAAAAGAAAATAAGGCAAAAACAATAAAAATTATGCATTCGATGGATATATACATATAATATACAAACAAGAAAACATGAGTATTGCACAATATGTAAATATATAAATATGTATGAGTTATGATAACAAAATATGGTAAATATTTAAGTAAAAGTTTACTATACTAAGAAGATACACTGCTAATAAACCCCTTCCAAATATTCTCCTTCACTTTGAATATAATTTTCCCATCACTGATGCCACCTTCTGGAGGCAGTTCTGAAAGTTCTCTTGTGCTGTGCTCTCTGGGTTGCCCTAACGTCCTGCAGAAAAACATCACAGTATGTCCTCACCCACTAGACTCATTGGATCTGAAACCATATGACCTCTGGCTCGTCCACAGAGTCAAAAGGAAAATGAAAACTAAATGTTTTTTTAATTGATTCAGCACCTGCAGGCAGCTATGACAGCACAAATAATGACCCTCACAAAAAAAGGACTTCCAGAACTGCTTCACAAGTGACAAGAACAATGGGATAAGTGTGTTCAAAGTGGAAGGACGTGTTTTGAGGGGGTTATTTGCAATGCTTCTTGTATTGTAATAAGTTTTTAAAATGTAAACATTCACTTTTTATCACTCTGTATGTTATACGATTACTATATATAATAATACATACTATACATAATTATATTTCATATTATATATAAATAGGAAAATTTAAAATATATCCTATAGTGTATAATATTGTATGACCCAGGTATGATTAAAAACTATAGATCATTAGGTAACACAGTTCTTCATATCTGTCACATTCTGTGAAAGACAACATGGAACTTTAATGACATCGTATTCTGCTAGATTTCTGCTGTCTGGTGTCAGTATGAACATCTGTATTCCTAGAATATTGTGATAATATAAGTGTTAGTAATTATTTATGTGCAAAACAATTATAACCAGTTCTCCTTTCTTCTTCTGTCTAAAGAAAGGTCAATTTTCTGTAAGATATATTTGCAAATAGTAAAAGTCTGGCTGCCCTTCTTGCCTTTGCAACTTAGAAGTTGTTATACATGTAATTTCCTCATCTGTAAAACCTTGACCCATATTTTTACTGAGAAAAGTCCAATAACTGGAATGAGAACATATTATATGTGTTTTAAACGCTGGAGGTTGAATCCTTAACTCAATTTATCTAACTTTCATCTAGTCCCTACTGTGTGCTACGTGTCGAGTGAGTAGAGATTCAGTATACCTTGCCTTTTCTCAAGAAGTTCATGGTACAATAGGAATAACCAATAAGTAAATTGACAAGGACAATCCAGGGAGACTAGGACAATGATTGAGCAATTAATACAATTATGATTTTGTAATACTGTGAACACAGATTTTGTTGTTGTTGTTGTTTTGAGTTTCCAAATAAATATGATTTTTCTGGGATCTATCCCAGAACTAACTGCTTTCATAGCAATTTCCCAACACCTCTAATGACAGCTCCTGTATAACTGGACAAAAAACTGCCTTGAGACATATCTCTAGCCACATCAAGTTGAAAGTGGTTTCCAGGTCCTTTTCTGCAAGCTGATCGATACAGATTGCACACCACACTGTCCACTCTAAATTTATTCCTGTAATTTATCTTAGCTTTGAGTGTAGCCATGGTTAATTGCTAATCCATATTCATTGAACATCACAAATGAGGGCATAGTCAGAAGATATGTCATGTACCATCTCGTCTACTGTGGGAAGTTATAGGCTTAAATTTTCATTTGCTTTTACAGTGCTTCACTTCTTTAGAGCTTTTAAAATTAAAAAGAGGAAGAATTTCTGTTGTGGACTATCAGTTAATTTGCATGGTGATGCTTAGCAGGTAATGACTTCATTAAAAATAGCAGCACAACTTAAATTGCCACCATATAACAAATGAATTGGTTTAATTGGATTGTTAAAGATATATTTTCCTTTGCAAAATTATTTGTGTTTCTGAAGGCTGTAACTCTAATATTAAAAATGCAATTATTTGGCAGATTTCATAAATTCTAGTTAAAGTAGCCTGTAATTAATGTAAGGCATGAAGTTATAAGGTAAGACTTCCTATTCAAATTCCTACATATTTCTAAATCAACTTTGTTCTGTTACTTTATGACCAGTTTTGGAAATTATGTAGTACATGAGTCACTAGAATCACATAAATGAAGAAGTAAAAAAGTTCACTTCTGTTTCAGAATAAGATAATTTTGTTGATTATTCCAAATCTGGTAAATTTTTTGACAGAATTTTTATTGTTGTTGTTGTCCAGCATGTCATAGAAGGCACAATTGAATAAAATAATGAACATATTATTCTCTAATCATTATCATTTAGGAGTTATGAAATCACTTTTAAATACGTTTTTCTATTTCCTTGTATTAAAAATGTAAAATTATTTTGCCATTGTCCAGATGTTATGGTCTTCACGTGAGAAAACTAAACATCACAAAATCTAATAAAATATCATGTAGATCATGTATCGTACATACAAAACTGCATTTGTCTAATTATGAAGATAATATTCTTCATGGTTGTAATATGCAGAATATGTAGAGTTGATTATTGCCAGAAACTCTCTTAGCCAATTTCCTAGCAGGAAATAATGATACACAGAATGGTTGCACTAAAGAATCAGAGTTATTTACAGAGGTGTAGACAGGGTTATGTGAATCAACAAGTGAGGGTGAATGACAAACGGACAAATCTAATTTGGAAGCTGTTAGCACTCCTCATTGAAGAAGTAAGTGAGTGACTGAGTTACTTAGGCCCGCCTATGAAATGCCATTTGTTAGGAAGGCCTCTCAATTGTAGCCCTAAAGGAATCACAGCATTTCCAGTGGCTCAGGAAGAAGAAAATAAGGCAGAATAGCAATCCTCAGACTCTCTCTTCCTCTATATGTCCTATTGGTCACAGTTGACAGAAGTTAGAGGGCATGAGGGCCCAAGAAATGCCGCCTCAGAGATCACAGAACAAGACATGACACAGAAGAGGGAAAATAGAGCTTGCACAGCAATTGCAGAATAAATACCTTTTATTTATGCACTGTAATGGTATGAGGAGTCTTTTCTGACTACATTCTTAGCATTCTGTCTATTTTTCATATTAACCTCTATAAGCCAGTATCATAGTATACATTTTAATTATCCCATCTCCACTCTCGTGATGGCATGATGGGAGATCTCTAAGAATCTGGATTGTATTTCCAGTTTTCTTCTTCTTCTTCTCCTTCTTCTTCTCCTTCTTCTTCTTCTTCTTCTTCTTCTTCTTCTTCTTCTTCTTCTTCTTCTTCTTCTTCTTCTTCTTCTTCTCTTCTTCTTCTTCTTCTTTTCTTCTCTCTCTCTCTCTCTCTCTCTCTCTCTCTCTCTCTCTCTCTCTCTCCCTCTCTCTCCCCTTCTATTCTGAAAGTGTATCTCTAATTGATAATGTCTTAGTTAATCTCTCATTTCTGGGACAAAATTCCCAACACCCAAAAGTTAAAGGAGGAAAAGTTCACTTCAACTCACAGTTTGTAGAGGGTTCAGTCCACAGCCATCTGCTCTAAGACACAGCAGGACAGCGGAGAGGTTATGGGAGTGAACAAAGAGCTCATGGTGTGGCAGGGAGAACACAGTAAAGCAGCCAACTTTCCTTTACCTTTCTTTCCCATTCAAGCTAGAAGTCCAAATGCAAAGTGAGCTTTTCCATTATACACACCCAGAGCAACGTTAAATCAATCCATTCAGTTATCACAGACCCATAATCCAGTGTCACACACCCATGATCCAGCCACCTCTCAAAAGTCCCCCATGAGTGTATGGGGTTTTGGAGGGACATCAGAATATAAAGTATTACAATTAAGACAATGCTTGGATAATGATTTGTGCTCTAGCAATGTCTACATAGTGAATAAGGGGAAATGGCTTAGTGTAAACAACAAATAATCATTTCAGGCATGAAAATTTCTAAGGCTATATAAATGAACTGAATTATCAATTCCAGTGTGGCAAAAGTTTGTTGTTGCTGCTATTTTAGTTGTAGCTATTGATGTTTATATGTGTGTGTGTGCATGTGTGTGTATATGAGTGTGTGTGTCTGTGTATATATTTCTATGTGTGAAAGTGTGTATAGACATACAAATTATACACAATATAGTTTAATATTTACTTGTACCTAGAATTGTGGAGGAACTAATGGAATTAATTTTCAGGGAAAAAATGGTATTTTTTATTAACGCTTATGGCTCATGAAAATGGGAAAATCTTATGCTTTTATATAGAAGGTCTTTTGAGTTGCCAGTCTCTGTATTAGAGATCTTTCTTTGATACTTCATTTGCATGATGATCTCTCTTTTCTATTAAATTGTTCATTTTGGATGATTGAAAGAGAGTCACTGATAAAATTATAGGTAAAGCTGCTACATTACATTGCACAATTCTGGGGGGATAGTTTCTGTTTTACTTCACACCAGTGGTAGCTTGTTACACCATACTGCTACCCTAACGTGTAGTTGAAGTTCTTCCAAACTGGCCTTTAACCACTGTTCCTAACATCACCATTTTTATTATATTCAAGGGCTTGCTGATAATTAATTTGCATGCTCATTCAGCAAATAACTGAGCCCATAGTTTGGACTAAAAAATTCATGTATTTAATTTAGATAACATAGCTCCTGATCTTATTTTTGATATTACCATTTACATCAACAACACTAGTAGTTGTACTTACATCGTAGTGTACATGACTGATACGATTCCAGGTCTTCTTATGTAAGAAATAGAGAAAAAATCAGGGACAACAAAAGTAAAGGAAAACTGACAGTACAATGGATTTGGTGAGAATATAATTAGAAATTCAGTTTGATTTGGTTTTTGTCTTTTTGAGACAGGATCTCATTTTGCAGTTCACGTTGGCCTTGAGCTCACTTTGTGGCTCAGACTGGTCTTAGTCCTCCTGCCTGAGTCTCCCAAGTGTTCAGAAAATAAACGTATGTCACCATGCTCTGCTTAGAAATCGTTTTAAAGAAAATAAAATTTTGAACCTAGTAAATGCATGATTAAACCATCATTCTCTTCCAGATCAGCTCTAAGTTCTCTTAAAAAAGAGAAAGTCAAAAGCACATTATTTTCTTTTTTATTTATTTGCTTATTTATCATTTTGGTGCCAGGTATTGAACACAAGGCCTTGAGCATGCTAAATCTGTACTCTGCCTCTGAGCTACATGTCCAAACTCAAAACAGCATGACTTTCATCATGCTGAGAAGGATCTCTTTAGTTCAATAAATAAGTTTGATCTGGTTTAAGGCTCCCTCTAAAGTGGATACCGCAGCACTTTTCTTTACTCAAGTCATTTGTTTATTTGCATCAATTTTTTAAAATAATTTTGACATGGAACACTATCAAAGTAATTTATTCTCAGCTTTATCATATTTATTTCAGGATACCTTGTAATACCCTGCTGTAATGGAACTGTGAACTTTTATGATATATGATACACATATGTAATATTTTATAATTTTTATTTACTTATATTTGAAAATGTAATTAGCTCACTTTTTATAAAAAATAAAGTAAGAAAGCAGATTTGAAAGACATCCACATTATGGCTTCAGCATACTAGTTGCATTCTGATTAAAGAATAATGCTTAGGACTTCATATTGTCAGCACAAGGGAAATTAGCATGTCCATATTTGAATTTATTGCATCATTTGGCATGCAGCATAATACCATAAATATGTTAGTACATGCCTACATAACTATTTGCTGCATGAATCACATGTAATTTTTTCTCTGAGCTGGTTATAAAGCACATTTGGAAACCAAAATTAACCAGATGACATTTTATTATGCAGTTGGTCTGATGTAATGTAAAACTTAATTACATAATATTTCACACACAGCTGTGACAAAATGTATATGAGCTTCCAAGACTCACAAACTAAGCCAATATGGAGATCTTTTGGGAAGATGATTGAAGTGGGTTATCATCTCTGGATAAATGAAAGTCTATTAATATGTCCTGAAACTCTTTTCTTAAATACTCAAATGCCACTTCCACCAAGTTCCTCTGAGAGGGCAGATATACTCCGGAGAATCTTTTACAACAAAGCAAAACAAACAATGCAAAACAAAATATTTCCTCTGCATCATGTTGAAAAGCATCACATGTCATTGGTAAGCTTGTTCTACTTTAATCCCCCTGGTATTTACACAACTTCAAATGCCTTGGTATCTAATTGCTAACAAACAGCAGATAATAAAATGTGCTCATCAAACCAAACAGGATTTGGGTTCATTTTGTGGCTACATTTTCTTTGCCTAATTTTTTTTTTTGTCTGAGCTGTGCTCACTGAAAAGTCATTTTACACCTAGAGAGAAAAATTTAATTAGAATAAAGTGAATGAGTTCTGAATACTACCAATTCAGCAAGCATTTATTGAGTCTTACTATTTACCCTTCACTGTGCTAGGAGAGAGAGAGTCATGAGAGAACAATTTCATTAAAGATTTGTTTTTCAAGTTCTTATTTGAGGAAATGGACTACTGTGAGAAACATTCTTTGGGGCTACAGGAGAGACTTTGATGCTTCCTCCCCAGGTTTCTGTTCTCAGCATTCTAAGGAGACAAGCCTGTGAAAAGGAGATTCAACAGCTCACTAAAAATTAAATCTAATCCCGGCAGAGTGGCACACTTCTATAATCCCTGGTACTCAGGAGTGCAAAGTAGGAGGACTGGATGTTTGAGGTCGGTATGGGCAGTTTAAGGAGACAAGGTCTCAAAAATCGCACTCACTCAAGCAGAATGGAGTTCTTCAAATGCCTACCAATTTCCTCTAACTTTCCCTTTGATTCTGTCCTGGTTATAAACCTATGGATTGGTACTATCCACAGTCAGGGTGAGTCTTCCTCTCTGGGTTTGCAGGCACTCTTGCCAATCATCTCTAGAAACATCCCACAGACACAACTAGAACTGTGCTTCACTAAATTGCTAGACAGTTTTTAATCCAGTATAGTTGAGGTATCCTGATTACTGGTCACAGTTTCCTTCCAAAGGGAGCCTGCTTTGTTCTTACTCAGCAACCCACTGTGTCAGTGGCGCTTCTTTCTAGCTCTCAGGTCTTCTCCAGTGTTTCTAGATGGTAGTGGTGGGGGACATGAAGACTAGATCTAATAGAGACTAAACTAGCATAAAAGTCCTTTTTGGGTGTTATATGTTGCTAACATCTGTTTTTTTTTTTTGTTTGTTTGTTTGTTTGTTTTGTTTTGTTTTGTTTTGTCAGTACCAGGGAACAAACTCACAACCTCGCACCTACCAAGCAGGCGCTTAAGCCACTGATCCAAACTCTCAGTCCTATTTTTGCCAAGGCAGGGTTGCACTATGTAATTCAGGCCGGCCTTGCTTACAGTGTAGCCCAAGCTGACCTCGAACTCACAACTCTCCACCTATCTCAGCCTCCCGACTGCTGGGGTTAAAGGCATGTGCCACCATGCCCGGCAACATCTGGATATTTTAACCTGTGACACAAAAGTGCTAAGCTGGCCAGGATATGTGGTGAACAGTTAGGTTTGGCTCTTAGAGCAGTTTCAGGTTAAATAACATCCGAAGTCTTCTCAATTCATTAAGGGTAGCTAGGATCTGACAGCAAATCTGTTGTCATAAAATTAAGGGCAGTCCCAGAAGACTGCAATGTCAGTTTGTTCTTGTAAGATTTTCTTAACTTGATTTTCTAAATGTTCATAAAGGCAACTTATTGTCTTCCACCCCTAAGCCATTCTAGCAATGACAAAGCTGACTTTGCCATTTCTCTAACCGTGTAAGACTCACCCTAATCATGCTGCTTGTTCTTGTATGTTTCCATTTATGTTCTTTCTACCTAAAATACTCCTCACTTGGAACTCAGCTCATGTTTTATGATAAAACTCAGATATTGTTCCTTTAGTTTGTCTCTGTCTGAAGATCTGTCAGTGGTTCCTGCTATTAAAATTTTGGACATTGTTTCATTGGAGTTATCTTTTTTATCTGCCACTACCAGCAGTATAAACCTCTGAAAGAAGAGCTCAGATCTTCACCGGTGAGTCATGAGTTTTAAGCACCCGACTTTCGGTAATCTTAGTGATAAACTGAAGAAAAATAAACTGAAGTCAGTTAAATTCTGCAGAAATTATTTCATAGATATACAGAATTCCAAACCCACAAGGATGGTAGAGATCAACATATTTAGAAGTTCTGAACCAATCTATTTAAGTAAAAATAAGGGCTACCTTTGCAAATGCTACTTCTAAGAAAAACTTTTATTAAGAGGAAAAGCAAAATTATTAGACAGATCTCTAATCACTGTACTTCTAAGAAACAAACTAATAAAATGAAACTTTGCTATGGATCTACAGCAGTTAAGGCACAGGTTTTTCACACTTTTCAGAAATTTTAATTGTAGATTTGCCCATGAAGAAAACATACCAAAATGGCCTGAAGCTGCCTATTTAATTTTACAGTCCATTCTATATACCCTACATACAACTTTGTGTATCAGAGAATAGATTAGCTTAGTAAGTGTCTATTATGATTCTATTGGTGAAATCATGAAAAACTGGATCCCAAAAGTGTTTTTTTTATAAATCATGGTCACTTGACCTCAAATTTCATATCAAATTAAACCATATGTGAGCATATATAATACAGGGCAGGAGAAACGGTTGTATTACAGAAGCAAGAGCCTATAGCTCTTGAGATATGGAAGAAATGTTAATATTCTAATTCTTCCATGACCTGAATATATGCCCTTGGAATACATAAAGTCAAAAGATGAATATAATTATATGATTATAAGCATAACCCTTGTTTTCTGGAATAGCTTGTGGTAATATGTGATCTGAATTATCTCAAGAATAAAGAAAAATAATACTTGGAGAGTTGAATCCAATTATTTAAATTTGTGAAATGCAAATGATTGCTACTTTTTGCAGTTTTGTAATTATTTTTTTAATTATAGTGTTTATTTAGGCCTCCAACAAGTGTTCTCACTACACTAATGCACTATTTCACCTCTAAAAATTATTGATGCCACTCAACCTATTCATTATTTTAGATGATGAAATTCTAGTGTATTAATTTTTATCTTATTATCTCCTACTTGGTTCTGTGATTTACCTTACATTTTTCTTTCCTTACCCTGTTACTAACCTTTCAAACTTAAGTCTTCTCTTTTGCGTCTGGATAAAGTTTGGGAAGGTAAAATTTGCATATTTAAAAATAAATATGTAAGTGTAATTCAATGATGAAAAAGTGGATTTGGAGGATGATTTCAACTTTCATATTGTGACATCAAATGCCTTGATGAGTGATTATTTATGTTTTATTTTGTTGTATGAAAAGTCAGTATAGTGGAATCTATCTTTCATTTCACTTTGGTTGCTACTGCGTGGTCACTTTTTTGAAGTAGCTAAAAGGCTGAAATAAAATATATTATTAGTGGGTCATTTCTGGATTCTGAGCTCTGCTGGCACAGGGTGCTAGAGCGCTGAGCTCAGGAAAGGGGATAGGCCGATAATGCTTGGCAAGCAGGCTGCCTTTATTCTTGCGTAATTATAGATAATAGAGCATTAGTGCCAGAAGTAGATGTGGAGCAGGGCTTCTTTGTAAGAATGATGATATTAAAGCAGATAAAAATTAATTTCACATGTCCACCTTCCCTCACTCCCCAAACGCACACAAGGGGAAGGAGAGAGTGAGGGAGAAGGAGAGGAAGAGGGAGAGGGAGAGGGAAAGGGAGAGAAAGAAAATTTCTCTGAATATACATCATCACTTAAGCATCCTGTCTCTAGGGAAATGGCCACCTGATCAAGTGATGGACTAGGACCATGGGGACAGAAACTGTTTCTGTGAATGGCATCATCAACAAAAAGAGTCTTTTTTTTTTTTTTGAAAACATGCTTAATATTTCCCAGGGTCGCCTCTGCATTTCTTCTCTTCTCCACAAATGCCTTAGGTTAGATTGATGTGGCGTCACATTCTTGTTCTTGTAGCAACTGATGCTGTACACTTGGACAATTGATTCAACTCATTTGAGCTTTCTTTTCTTCTCCTGAAGCTGGGAATTGATGCTTATCATGTAATGATGTGATAATAAGTAAGAAAATAAATGAGAAGAATTTAATATAGTGACTGGTACAAAGTATTTGTTGAGGAAATTGAGGTTATAGTTTGTAATATAAATGAAGCTATCGGTTTAATAATGAAAGATGTTTACAAGTGCCTGAATTTGAATACTACTGATTGCTTATGCAAAACATATAGAGACGTAAATAGAGTAATGTGGAAAATAACCATTCACTATGTAATATAGAAAGTAGCAGCACCATTTACAGGGTCGACAGAAATTTCTACTTAAACAACATATTTCCTTTTAATCAAATGGCTAGCTATTTTGTATGTGCATTAGAGTTTGAGAAGAGTGGATTTCATGGTGTAAAATGTTATTTTTGTTGTTATTGAATGTCTGCTATGTGCCAGGTACTATATTAACATTTCATGTTTATTACTCACTTATTCTTTACAAAAATGCAATGAAGAAAAGGGTTATTGCCCATTTTTAAAATGAGAAAATTGTCAAAGAACGCAGGAAACACAATTTAAAATTTCTTGAGCCTATTTTCAAGGTGAGCATTTTCCTTCCTGAAGCCCTTTCATTATTTAACATTATGTGTTCGCTTTACTGGAAGTCCCACAATTCTCAAATTGGAACTTGAAGATGCTTCATTAAAGATATTTGCAAGCTGAGGATAGGGTATAAATATGTAAAAAGTTAATAATAGGGAAATATTAACACAACTTTTATATGGAAATTCATAGGATCAAGAATCAAGGAAACTGCAATAAGAGAAGATGAGAAATTTGTTGTACAATATCAGCGTAGCTGAGTCAATTTTTTCATGGAGCAAACTATACTAATAAATTCTCAGGTCTTATTTTCCTTAATTCTTTTTTTTTATTGACTTTTCACTGGCCAGTATCAACTAGAATCAATTGATGTGGTCTGTACAGGAGTCATCCTTCTAATTGTGGCTCTGAAAATGATGAAAAGTTGTAAGGAGCAAGTCTCCAAATACCCATGATGATTACCATGTGAGCTGAGGGTCATGGTGCATACCTATATTTCCAGCACTCTGGGAGACTAAGTCTGGAAGACTGAAGGATCAGTCTTAGTTTGGCTACCTTAGCAACTCAGTTGGACCCTGTCTTAAATGAGAATTTCTGACAAGGGCTGGAGATGAAGGTCTTGGTTGAATCTCCAGTACTGACTAAAAAAAAATACATGAAAAAATATGCACCAAAAATTGTACAGTATGGCATTTTAGATCATCATAAACTATATGAATACACAACAAAATATGTGAATCCATATACATGGACCAGAAGAAAATCTAAATTTTCATGTCTATATTTTCCATGAGTAGACAACTGTATCATCAATTTTACCATTTTAAAGTATGTCCCCATCTATCTTGTTTTGCCATATCTTATTATTTTTACATATCTTAATTAATACTTTAATATAATCAGAGGCAAATATTATGAAGATACTTATAGTGGAAAATAGAGATAACTTAGCCCAGTCCTGCTTCCATAAAATGGTGGGGTTTGACTCATGTAGCTGTTTCTTACAATTTTTGCTATGTATACAATTTAGATATGACAATGATAATCCTTCTTGATTTGTACAATTCATATAATATGTATTGATTGTCTGTTACAGTACTGGGTAATTTTCTCATTTATATTTCTGATTTCTTCTTTACCTGCATTCTAATATTTTGTATCCCAATTACTGTATAAAATCAATAATGTTCATGCTAATGTAAACTCCAATTATAGCTAAGCCAAATACTGCATGAATTTCCTTAAATGTTATTTTCACCTGGGGTTAATAATTTAATTTGCTTTATTTATTCAAGTGGTGGTCTGAGTATCTATTTTTGAAACATTTCTAGAATATATGCCGACTACTTAGTAACAGGCAAGTATTAAATTATCTAATATGATCATTTGCATCTAGCTTTCCAGTAAAAGATTTCCCTTCCTGCCAAACCATAGACCTGAAATATAGCCAAGCACATATGGCAGTGATAAAGTTGGATCTCAATTCTCTACCACTCCAAGGGCAGGGCTATTGCTTTTCTAAATATATACGGTAACCAGAGTCATATCTCACCACATCACAAAATTTTAAAACTCACTCTTGGATCCTAGAGGATTGACGATTACACAGTGCAATGAACTGCTAAGATCAAGCTGAGATAAGCCACTGACACATTCTATGACTATAGTGTTAAGCCCCTTACGATGCCAAGTTAAGGGCTGCTGATTCTACACACATGTATTGGAATCCCCACTGAAAGAAGTTCTGGATATCTTTTTCCAAAGTCTGGTATTCAACTCTGCTAAATTTCCAGTGTTCTGACTTTGAAAGCAGTGAGAAAATGGGAACCTACATGCCTACTTCTATTTCTTTATTTTCTCAGTAAACGCTCATCTAATGAGCTTGTGTATGTACACTTCTTTATCATTTGTCCTTGCAGACCTGACACTAAACAGCATTTACACCTATGTAATAACCTATAACATAAGTTTTCCCTGTCTTTTGTGTTAATGCTGTAATTTGCTATCTCCAAGATTTACAATCAAGGTCTGAGATTGCAGAAAATCTTATAAATCCATCTGACATTCTTTTGACGCAGAGTCCTATTTCCTATATCTCATTAGTTCATTTTAGATTATTCCATTTTTGTTCACTAGCACAATTTTCCAGTACTTCCCACAATGAATGTTTACAAAATTTTTAGTCTTTCTTATTCTACTAATTCACTTGATTGATAATTGAGTGTGCTTTAGAAATCTAGGATGCAATTATTTTTAAATGAGAATTTTGAAAGCATTGTATAATGTATTTTATGACCCAATGGTACCATTACCAAGTCAAATACTATAGGTATTTACATTGTTTTTAAAATTATTAGTTAATCTGTTTGGACTCAATAAAGATTATCTCAGTATCTCTGATGTTCTGAGGTTTTGCAGCTGTATACCTCAGGGTTTATATGTGTGAGTGTGTGTACATGTACACACATGGCATGGTCACACATGTTTATTACTGTTTTCTTTTCACTTTTAAAACTTTTAGATTTATTCTAATTTATTTTTGCTGTTTTCTCTTTAAAATTCCAGTTAAAATTAAGCCTATATTTTAAACCATTTTTATCTGCTTGTATGCTATATATATAGTATATACTATATGTTATGGTTTATACATTGTGTCAACTTGAGAAGTCTAGAAGTTTAATTAAGTAACTCAGCAGCACTATATCCTGGGGTTTAGACCTCAGTTACCTGTTCATTGTGTCAATTTGAGAAAATCAGAAGTTTAACTGAGAGACTCAGCAGGGAGCCAGGGCTCATACTTTGTAAGTATCCTCCTCCTGAACAAAGGAAGGCAAGCAGAGTTGTGAATGCTGCACTCATCTCTGGTCGGGGGTGGCCTGTGTACAATATAAGGGAGGAGAAGAAGCTTGCTCGTGCCCCCTTTTACTCTGGCTGCTTTTGCTCGGCTGCTGCTTTGAAGTGTTACTCCTGTGCCATGCCACCCTGCCTTGGAGCCAGCTGATTATGGACTGAAACCTCCAAAAACTGTAAGATAAATAAACCCTTGCTTCCTTCATTTTGGGTGTCAGGTGTTTTGTCTCAGCAACGAGTAAAAAGTAACTAAGACACTATATAAGCAAATAAAAAATATGTACAGAAAGATATGGGTTGTATTATTTTAAAGTTGCTGTTTGGTCTTTGAATTTTATCAGTCCTTGTTTGTATGTTTGGTATCTCTTGCAATGGAGAATTTCTAAAATGTTTTATTATTTTTGACTGTCAATTCAATAAAGCACTAAAATGTTGTGTATAGGAGAAATATTGATGGCCAGATATCCACACATCACATTCCATATATAGTAGACTGATAGTCTTTGAGATATATTTGTCAGATACTTTCTGATTACACACTTCCCCAAGAGAAGAATCCTCTAATATACTCTTTATATATAGAAAAGTCACACATCATAAATTTTATGAATGAGATGGATTAAAAGAAATTTTCACACATAACATAGTATGTGAATTGTTGCTCCTTAAAAATTTTTTAATCATCCAATTCTCTCAACACTTCAGCTTCACATGATGACTAGTGTGGGTGAGTCCAGATATTTAAAAGAAATATCTTTAAGTAATAAGCCCCTTACTTACCAGTGAGACAAAATAGTAATTGGGGGAGGAATATGTAATCTTCCAGCTTTGTGGAATGAAACAAACTAGAGAGAAACCAATTTCTCTGTAAATGGAGGTAGATAGAAAGATAGAATTGTAGATGGATAGATAGATAGATAGATAGATAGATAGATAGATAGATAGATAGAGTAATGGTTGATCCATTGTATCAACTTGAGAATTTTAGAAGTTTAACTAAGCAACTCAGCAGGTGGCCAGGGTCCTCACTTTGTAAACACCCTGAGCCTGTGCAAGGGGAGGCTACGGAGATAGTGTGAGTGCTACAGCCACCCTGGGTAAGAGCGGGTAGCCTGCTTACAATATAAGGGAGGAAAGGAGGCTTGCTTTTTCCTCTTTGCTCTTATGTTGCACTTTTGTTGTCTTCTGCCACCTGGAAATGTTGCCCCTGAACCATGCCACCCTGCTTGGAGCCAGTTGATTATGGACTGAAACCTCCACAAACTGTGAGTTAAATAAACCTTTCCTTCTTTAATTTTGTGTGTCTAGTATTTTGTCTCAGCAATGAGAGAAAAGCAAGACAGAAAGACAGACACACACACAGATAGATACTGTAGATAGGGCAAAAGGATTATATATATATATATATATATATATATATATATATAGAGAGAGAGAGAGAGAGAGAGTAGAATAAAATATATACATATATAGAGAGAGAATTGGATATATACATTCTCATATATTTATATATGTATATATGTATATCCTTTTTTGAATACAATGAAGGAAAAGAAGTATGAAAATACTTATAAGAATAAATTTAATATTAAACATGAAGTTTTGTACACAATGTGGCCAGAGCCACGCTGAAATTAGCACTCAATAAACCTAGAAAGAAACCCATTAAAACATACTGTATTAATCAGATTTTTATTACTGACACCCACAAAATGTGTAGAAGGAAAGTTTAATTTGGCTCCTGGTTCCAGAGGATTTGGCCTTCAGTCAACTGGCTTCACTGCAGGAACTTCAAGGCAGGAGAGCATGGCACGGACAAGCTGTTTAGGCATTGGTGGCTGAGAAATGGAACAGGGGAACAGTCCAGCTGTGGGGGGATATAGACCCCAAGGGTGCATCTCCATTATCAACTTTTTAGCAAAAAGAAAAAATATATATACATATTTAAAATGAAAGTCTGAGATAAAGAGGGAGTAAACAGGAAAAAGATGAAAGGATAATAAGAGTGGAAATAAAAGAGAGAGAGTGAAGGAGACCGAGAGAGAAAAAAAGAGAGAGAGGGGGGAGGGAAGAGATGAGAAGGAAAGGGAAGGGAAGTTAAAAACTAAAACAGAAATGGAAATGGGTGAATCTCATTCTGAACTGAAGGGCCTGTCTGCCCCAGCACTGAGAGTGCTTACTAAGGCTCTTAATGGGTAGGGTTCTCTCCTGACAGTAACATTCATTCAGATGGAATCATAGATTAAAGAGTAAGGATGGTTCCGAAGTCAAATGTTCAAAGAAAAAATTTTTTCCTGGATTATTGTAAATATTCTGCTTGCAGAATTAATATGGAGGTCCTTATACCAGAGGTTTCCTTTTTTGCTGGAGAGTTTTAAATGCAGACACTTTGGTTAGAGTGTCCCCCAAGAGTTTGCATGTTGAAATGTAATCCTCATTGTGAGGTATTAAGAGGGCAGAATAAAATCCCCACGATGATGTTTAGAGATGAGATCTATGGAAAATAATGGAGGCTGGATACGTTCACTGGGTCCAAGCCCCTGACTGAATTCCGGTGGTTTTGTAGGAGGGCGTGAACACGCGTGTACACACACTTACATGTACTCCCAGTCCCTTGACATATGGTACCTTCTGTCATATTGGGACTCTGCCAGCAAAAGCACCGTCACCAGAAGTGACCCCTGGATCTTGAATCTCTACAACTTCGAAAAAAAATTGTATTTTTCATTCTTAAATAGACTCAGGTGTATTCCAACAAGTCTTACCAAAGCGTATACCCTGCAAGGTATCAGAAAAATCTTGTCTAACCACAAGTGCTGATTTTACATGGTTGGCAAAATTTTGTCTCGAGTTTTCTTCTTCCATTAAACAAGAGATTCTCAGAAATAAAAGTTAAGGCATTAAGAGACAAAATTTGCACATCTGGTTGCAAACAACTGGAAGCAGCTTGTATAAATTCATGTTTGCTACAGGTGATATTGAGGTTTGTAAATGTGTGTTGTTGAACTGTAGAACACAGAGTTGCTTCACTGACAGTGCATGTTGGAGTACATTATAATCCTTCAAGCCATTACCTCTCGTTCCTAGGAAAAGCTTCATGGTTACCCATTGGAATTATGTTCAGTTTATTCTACTTGATTAGTTTATGTCTCAAAGAATACATTATAAAATATGTAAATAAAATGTGATAAAATATGTTTTAATTTGAATAAATGAATTTCCACTATGTAGCCCCGCAACTGGAAAACGTAATGCTGATTTTCGTGTTTCTCTTGTAATGTTTGTTACATAGTCAGCTTTATGTTTCTAATCATACATTCAAACATTCATCAGTGTACAAGTCCCATTCAATGCAAGTAGCATTACTCAGAAATTACAATTTAGATAGGTCGTATGAGAGCACAGAGCACAGGGGGAGGCACCAACAGGCAGATACTTACGTGCATATGATTTTGTCCATCACTGATATACCTCATTTGCCTGACAATGTGCCAGGCAAAATAAAGTGTGTTTGTTTTTAATAAATGACTCATTAATTATTAAATTTGCATATTATTATTTTATTCCTATTTTCAAAATATGTTAAGCATTTTGTTCTCTTTCTGGCAATCTCTTCTTCTTCCCTCCCTCTCTCTCTCTCTCTCTCTCTCTCTCTCTCTCTCTCTCTCTGTCTCTGGATATCTGTCTTTCTATATCATTGCAAGATTGAAGATAACCAATCTCAGACTTAAAATAGAACAGTCAGTATGTGCTGAGTGACTAACTAAGTAAATATTGGATCAGGAATAATAAGTTCCAGATTACACCTCTTACATTCTCACATACTATTTTCATCATAGTCTGAGGAATGCCAATGGTGTTGATTATTATGCCTATAATGAAAAACTTCAAATAAACACAGTCAGATCAAAATTCCTATGTCCTTTGAGTCTGTAAGTAGTTCTGTCAAATTGTTTTCTACCAATATGACCCACTGCCTCCAGGCAGTGTAATCTCAAAACCACTTTTACGTGCTCTTTGTCTCCAACAGTATGTTTTATGTCAAATTCTTGTCAACTGCCAGTTGAACTGCAGTAATTGTCTTTTACTTCTGGTTTTTACTGTCTTTACGCCATCTACTTTGGGCTGATATTCTGACATATACTGGCAATTTTAGTATAGGTAGATACATTTAGAGTTTTCCTGGTATGAATATCCTACAAAAGAATGGGTTACAATTCTTTCTCCAAGAGAAATGCACCCATAAGCCCAGATGTTCATAATTAAAAATTTTTCATGAAATAATACCACAATTAAGATCTAAAAATAATCATATATAATTTAACCTTAGATTTCAAACAATGAGGTTCAGATAACCTTCACTGATGATACCTGGTTTGAAAATAACTGAGCAAGGGAAAAACCAGGAATCAATTTGAATAAATCTGTAGAAGCAGGTAATTACCAGGTGGTATAGACAACCTCTGAAATTTTCAACCTTTGTTGTAACTATTGCACTCCTTTTATTTAGTATGTATTTGGTGAGAAATATCTATATAGATGGTCAAGTACACAGCAAAGAAACACTTTCATTAGATATCCACCTTTATTATACATTTTATATTCTCTTCTTATGTATTTCTCCCAACCAGTATATGAGGTTCTTGCAAGGAGAGATGACATTTTATTTATCACATTACTTCTAATTTTTAGTCTAAGATCTGAGCCACAGTAAATGGTAGTGAATGTTAGTTGGATTAACGACGAAAATTTATCATCAGACAACAACAAGAAAGTTACTTGAATAACTGGATAATTATGATGAAACTACCCAGAAGCTTTTACTGAAATCTTTTACTGACATAGATGAAGAACAAGTTTCTCCTTCTCTCCAACCCTTGTTTCTCTATCACTTTGCCAGATGTCTTATCAGCAGCACCCTAAGAGGCACTCAGTAAACCTTTGAGGACTTCAGAGATACATTCTCAATAAAATGGTGTGAAGGGGATGGTATCGTGCTGAATTCCATTCACTTCTGCTAGGGGACTCCCCGATTCCCTGAAACAGCGGGCATTCTAGAACAGCAGCCAAGAAAGACAGAAACTGCAGGGAGAATTCCCTTCCTGCTGATGATAGAAGCCTTTTTAGAATGAAGCTTATTGATCCTTGGTAAGTGAATGCTGCATTGTGAATTCTCACTCCATGATACTGAAGCAAAACCTATTCTAAGAGTAGTCATGCCTAACCCACTAAACTGACTTAAGTGAACAAATGGATGGTACCCCACATCTTTTAGTGATGGATTCCTGGAAAGCCTTTTTTTTTTTCCAGAATGTGAATCCCTTTCAAGTGAATCACGTAGTAGTTACCTGTCTCACAGAAGCAGATCCATTAGGCAATAATCTTTGAGGAGGGGGAATGCCATGCTCTTTTATTGGTTGAAATGAATTGCTTGCTAGGATTTCTGCCTTGAAACTCCTAAGGTAATCTCTGCTTCACAAAATCAACTGCTGTCAATAGTTAGAAAGCTTAGTATTGCTAATTAACTTTCTAAAAGCAAGTATTAATGTGATTCAAAACCACAGAACTCCATGATTCAGACATGCATCAGAAATTATCTGATGGTATATATCAAGGCACTTAAATTCCTGCCCAGATTTTCTTTTGCGAAAACTTTATTAGAGACCTATGAACAATAATTTTGATTTATTATGAGCAATTACTAGAATGTGAGCAATTGTTTGACTTACTCTTATACAAAACATGTGTGACTTTAAACAAAATATCCTAAACACTCGAGATTCATGCAGCTTGTTTGGGCACCATGATCAGTATCAGTGACAAGCATGCCTGGAGAGGTCATGCATTCTGACTGAGATTTTTCAGGTATTTATTGAATGCATATTTTACACCGTGAGCTGATGCTTTCCACAAGGGAGCATTTAGCCCTCACAACAATTCTCTAAATTTTCTAATATAGTCCCCACTTTTCAAATTATGACATTGTAAGCATAGATAATCTAAGACTTTTCCATAAGATCACACGAGTGACGTAGGAAAGGAAGGACTAGAACCAGATTTCCTGATTCCAACCCAAATGCTTTTTCCTATACTTTCAGAAAGGGAGTGCTCCCTCTTTCTGTGTTCATTCTATGAGATTCAATACATTGTTCACAGATGATGTCTGGAAATTTCTGTTGGTCTCTGTTTTTCAACAGTTCTTATCTAATTCTCTTAATATTTAAAGCATGTGTATTTTTGGAATTCTCATATTGTATAAAGTATTTTCTTCTATTATTCAAACTACAGGTCAGCAGATTACTGTCTGATTTTGTAAATAAAGCTTTATTAGAACACAACAATACCTGTTTGTATTTTTCTATGCCAACTTTTTGTCTTACAGTGAGAGAGCTGTAAAGCCTACAATATTTTCCATTTAGCACTTTACAGAAACCTGCCATAGAAAAATTGAATTTTGACCCTGATCATAACTCTTATACTGATATTAATTCATTGCATTTTTCCTTTTCTTTATTGTATATTATGGCCCTAAATAATGTTGATGTAACTACATATTATAAACTAACCTATTATCTAAAATAGTTGTTCTCCCTTGATTAAAACAATAGAATTCACTCATAGCAATTATTTGTATTTGTGAGCATTTGTGCAGAGATACACACTTTAAAATGTTGACAAATCTTTTTTGGAAAAGGTCAAGTTTGCTTTAGAAAGTTAACATATGGATAGTCTATCTACACAGACGTATTTCTGCTGCTTTTCATTTCTCAGCCCTCATGCCAATCACTGCTACCCTAACCAACTTCTCAGGTTCACATACAACACATCCTGTCTCAGCTGAGATGTTTCCTCTGCTGCCTCCAGGATTTCTCTGATGTCATGATACAGCATGTCAGGAGGTGTACACTCTTGAACAGTACAAACTGGAAGAGCAAGAGATTGACAATCTATTCCTGACCAATACTGTAGAGGAGTTTGAGGGATACATGTTTCCATTTTTTATCCAAGGATGTATAACTCTAGGTCTTTAGATGACTTCAGAGACCCAGAAACCTGGGTATCTGTAACGATGACTTTTTGGATTATATATGCTTAGTTTAGTTTTTATGTTTCTCTCATTTATCCTTTCTAATTTCTCACATTTTATTCCTGGAATTATTTCCTGAAATAACTGCAACTGCACTCTCGCCCAGATAGCAGAATAAAGAATTTGTATGTATGTGTGTTTTATGTATACCTAGATTATAGCTGACAAATGAGAAGCAAAACCACAGCCACCGCCCTCTACTTTGACATGGTAATCTGGCACATTTGCTTACATTACCTTGAAACTTTAGAGATATTTCTGATTCTTTTCCAAGATAACATGTTAGAAAATTAGTACTGACATCCAAATTTGTCATTGAAAATTGAATCTATCTGTAAAACACTGTGTATACTATCCTATGTAGCTCAAATAAATTGTGCATACAGTGAAGGAGTGTAAGAGGTTATGTGTTCACAGGCATGAACATAGATGAGTGCTACAGGAAATGTATCTTCAATAGCGTATTACTTACTGGACACATCAAGCGTGACAAAATTTAATATTACAAAATAACATTTTGTTAATATGTTTCATAGTATTATACCAAAAAATAAAATAGTTGAGGTGGCATACAATATAAGATAAACCACAAAACAGGAACATTTTAAAAAAGAACAAGAACACTAGCATCAAAGTAGTGGTATGGTTTTGGCCAGTCTTGAGAAATTAGTTTTATTTATTTGAACTCATTGTGTTTAAACTTCATTACTCGGTTCTCATATTTTAAAAGTGGAAAGGTTGTTCTTCATTTTTTGGACAAGGAAATAAGGTTGTGTGTAACACACTTATGTAATAAAATTGATGATTTATGACAATACAAAAACTCATTCCACTAGCACAATGTCTCTTATCACTAGAAAACAAAGCAGTTTTTATCAAGCAGATCCTAATTTATGTGGCATTGCTAAGCATAAGAGACAACAGAATCTACTGCAAGTTTTGAGAAGAAACAGACATGCTCTTCAAAATGATGTTTCTTCCACTCACCTTCCATAAAATCTCATGTCATAATATTACATCTTTACTCTGAATAGGTGTTTTTATGTCAGTTCCAGAAATTATGATGTCTACTGCTGTAAAATTTGTCCTTGATCCACAAAAGAGAGGCTGCTAGAAGAAACAGTCACCCAACCCAGTTTAGCATGATACAAAAATTATAGGGCCTAATCTCAGACTTTCACAGTTCTATCTAGGATGTTTGTATGTGTACACCTTTGTTCTCTAGTCCTCTGTTTCAGCCCTTATACATGAGTTTTCTATTTGTAAAGTTACAAATCTCCACAAATTTAGGGGCTTAAAACAAGCAAAAAGCAGGATTATTATATTACAGTTCTTGAGATCAAAAGTTAGCCCCGTGTCACATTAGGATGAACTAAGGTATTATCTGAGCTCTGTTACTCATTTTTTTTTTGAGAGATTCTAAGAAAGAATCAGCTCCCTTCCTATTCTGTTCTTAAAGGGTAGCCATACTCCTTAGTTGCTGCCTCTTGTCTTTGTCTTATAACAGACTGTCTAAGATAAAGTCATTTCTAAAGAACAAACATTTATTTGGTTCATGGTTCTGGAGGTTGGAAAGATTAAGGAGCTGCACCTTCTTGCTAGGTTATGCGTGGAAGAAGGCAGAAAGGGTAGGGGAGATTGAGTCGTGATTTTGTAAAGAATTCATTCTCACAAATAGCATTGAGCCATTGATCTAATTGCATGGGCAGAACCCTCCTTAGCCTCACCTCGCAACAGTGTTGCGTTGAGGACTAGCATCGAGGATTATGTTTCCCACATGAGTTTTGGGGGACACATTCTGCTATTCTGTATTAAAGTCAGGAACATACAATAAGGAACACAATTTTCTGACCCTTTCTTTCTAGTTCTATAGCCACATCCTCCTCTGACGTGATTGAAAAATGTTCTCTACTTTTGAGGATTCATGTAAACGGATTGGGTCCACTCACCCTTGGAGTCAGAGATTCCATTCAAGATCATCACAGATAATAACCATGATCAGACCAATCACTTCTGCCATGTGACATAATACATTCACAGGTTTTGTGCATCAGGATGTGGTTTTCTTTGGGAGAAAGACATGGTTTTACTTACCACACTAAGTGCAGAAATTACAATATTGCCAACAAATCACACACTTGATTTAACCAAATGACATGCATGAAGTTGCTACCTCTCTTTAAAAGTACAAATTTTGTCCCATTTTCTTTCAGATATTTAGTAACAATTAAATGCTCATGAGTCAGAGGAATAAAAGTATTATGAATACCAAGCACTGCCATGTTCTTTGGTGACATGACTAAATCAAGAACAAATATAGACTAAGAAGAGAGAGAGAAAATATTTCCTTAAGTCACATACAAACAGGCAGGTGAACAAAGATTATAAATCCACAAAGTAAGAATAAGATATATAAAACATTTATGCTTTTTATCCATACTATCATTTGTTAATAATATGTTTTTACATTCATTTTGCTACTAGGTAATGACACGTGTAGGGAGGTAATTACTTTTTCTTATCTTTTACAGTATTTTGTAGCAAATATTATTCATGACGTTGTATGCATTTAAATATGTTTTATCATAATTATTGCGAAGGATTGTTCATATTATATATAGCATATTCAAAAATATTTCTTATGATGTATAAACATATTCTAAGCAATGTTGTGCCATGTGAAAATGAATATCTGTGAATTTTATATGTGAACATGTAAAAAATACACATAGATTATGTTTGATTTCTCTATTGTTATTAAGATAATGCACTGTGTTACCATAACATTTTTTATGCAATTAATGCTCAGTATCTGGTTATACGTGTGTATGGGCATGTATGTGTATTTATTTATTTATTTATTTAGGTACCAGGGATCAAACTCACAACCTCGCACTTGCCAGGCAGGTGCTGTGCCGCAGAGCTATAAGCCTGGCCCAGACATGTGTGTTTATACACAGACATACACACACATAAGTGATCCTATACACTTCATTTTTCATTTCTGTCATTGAATGTCATGATACTCATTCCTAAAATACTCCACAAATCATGAGATAATTGCTAAAATGGTTGTGACTTTAAAAATAATAAATTTTAGGAATATTTATTTCATACAAATTGATAATTGAGTTTGAAGGCAATTATGTTCTTGATTCCTAAACAGGCACCAGAAGGCGATGGGATGAAAGATGGTACTTTCAGTCTACAATTAAAGCAAGAAGAGATTGAGAGTTAAAGTTCCATGAATTGTCAGAATAGAAACTATACAAATCTACTTTTTAAATTGAATTTTATAGAAACCTGACTCTTGGGTCTTCAACATATCAGAGACATATAAATGTTTAAAACAAAATAAGGACTAGGTCAACTATGTTTGAGTGTAAGCAAAATCTGGAATGAAGGAAGAAAAGAAGAAAGGAAGGTAGGAAGGGAAGGAAAGCGGGATGTGGGAGAGAGGGAAGGGAAAGTAGAAGGGAGAAAGAAGAAAGAAGGAAAGAAGAGAGGAGGAAAACAAGGAAGGCAGGAAGCAATGGAAGAAGGGACTAAAGATAAGGTAGTGAACTGAGGAACAATGGGGGGAGGAAAGGAGAGAAAGAGAGAGAGAGAGAGAGAGAGAGAGAGTTTAAGAAACCCAGACAGAGGTTTTCTGTTGGGATGTAAGTCAAACTGTTAGAGCAAAGGTTTTAGTAATCAGTTTTCCATTAACTTAAAGGATTAGTTGTTAGAAACTGTCCTCTGAAAGATATGATGCTATATGGAGTTCTAAAAATGTATTTTAAACCATTAAAATTTGTACTCATAATCCACTTTTCAGCGATTGTGATACCATTCAAGTAAGTAAAAACCAGGGTATTTGGTTGTTTCCTGGAAGTATCCGTCAAAATTCCCCAATGCCATATTAACTCAGAGCTCAATAGGAAGCATGATTTGGAGGAAAAAAAAAACCCTCCATACAGTCAAGATTCTTCATTGCAATACATTCTGTTCCTTTGCCTTAGAATGACTTCATTGTTTTTCTGCCTTATCTTTCTTACCATGAACTCATGCCCCCTTGTTAAGCGTATCTTTACAATCACATATTGTTGGCCCCTAACTAAACTAGATTGCTCATGCTCAGATGCTAAGCCATTTATTGGCCATGAGATTCTGACACAAAATTATTTAACCTAGTATTGCCTCTGATTTCTTATGTCAGTGTGTTAAGCAATTGCATTCATTTTATAGCCCATGCTTTTATAAGAGTAGCTGATACATATGAAGCACATAAAAGAATCATAGAGTCTGACTCAAAACATATTACCTCTTACCAGTCTCAACTTAATGCTTCTTTGAAGACTTCTCAGAATTCCATGTAAGTCTAATTTTCCTATCATACATTTACCCTAGAACTTTTTGAAATAAACTTTGGGATTAAAAACCTGATATGTGAACCTGAAGGCATAAAAATATTCTGGATCACTTTTTTCTACACACATTGGGGTAGGATCTGACACCTTGAAATTACCTAATAACTGATAGGTTTTTTGTTTTGTTTTGTTTTGTTTTTACCATTGCCAAATGTATAGAATTTGGCTATCATGAAAGCACATTGCAAATTCTTAGGAATAAACAATCCTGTCTAGAAATAGTCATATGATTATTCTGTTTTTTAAATAAAAGCGATTTTATGCCTCTTAGATAAGTACAACTTTCACAAGGTGTCACCTGAGGCCAGAGACAATATCCATCACAAACTAACTGTTGAAATATATGTGGTTATAATTGTTCTCTGTCTTTAGACCAGTGAAATAATGGCTTTAGAGCCAGATTTCCCGAAGTCTGTGAAAGGGTTACTGCTCTTCTTACACGTCTTGTTTGTCCACTTATGTGGGGAGCCACCCTCAGAGATGTACTTTTGCCGTGAGGCCTGCCTGTAGGAGCTGAGGCCTGAGCTAGATTACCCCGCCCTTCGAGTGAGCTAAGATGGTGCTTATTTCCTGCTTCCTGGTTATTTGTAACCCCGCCTCGGATGATGTCTACCTGGCAATTAATGACGCCAACCAATGATAGGTTATCCCCCGAGATGATGTGATTGGATGTTGGGACGGTATTTATGTGGGTTCCCGCCCTGCGCGCGGAGAGAAGCACGGAAGGAGCCGTCATGGACGGATGCGTGTGAGGCTTCTCGGGCGTACCTCTCCGGGGACGATTAAAGCTTGCCTACTGCTGCACTGAGTCGTGTGTGTTTTCCTGCCGGCCGGGACAAGCGCGCGACACACTTACTAAAAGAGATAAAAAAAAAAATACAACTCTTGATTTATTTTATTTGCCGCTTTTTAAAAAATAAAATGAAAAACTATTATTCTCAAAGAAGAAATTAATGTAATGAGAGGTACCATAATTTAAAACAACTAAAAGTATATTAAATGCTTTATGTTTATTATTTTACTCAGTTTATGCATAGATGTTATGAGTTACTTGTCATTATTAGTAACAATAATTTATGCAAAATCTTCCTAGATCCAAGGATAATGAATTAATCTTTATAGCAAGTAAGATATAGAAAAGGGAGTTAAACTTACATATTACTTCAAAGCTCTGCTATTCTCAATGAATTATGTTGTTTCTCAAACTATTATTTAACTCAGATATATTAATGGAAAATACCAAAGAACTAAAAGTCAGTTTATGTGAACTAAATGCCTATTATTGTACAGTGAAGGGTTATTTAATACAAAGATGATCATAAACAGAAAATTCCATAGAAAGATCTTTATCTCAGTGCACTTCTTACATTTAAAAATTTAGTTTAGGGAAGTATGTATCTTTGTCATTTTTGGTGTAAGAATTTAAAGCAGTTGTTAATAAATTGTTTTCCCTGGAAGTTGACTCGTAGCAAAAATGTGTGGTTAAGTGACTTTTTAAAATATTTTGTTTTTGTTTGCTTTTCTTATTTGCTTACTTAAGAATCCTAGAACGCAAAGTATGGACTTGAAAAAATTTATGGGGAAAAAAGAGTCAACATTGAGTAAGTCAGTGAAAAGTCACAGTTGTAGGAAAAGAAGTATCAATCCTTCAGGATTCTTTAAGGGATGCATGCCAGAGCACCAGGCCCACTGAGCAAGTTGGGTCATTTATCCACCAACTTCTGCTCATTGTGGGGCCTGGAATATTCTTGAGGCACTTCTGGCCTGCCACATGGAGGTAACAATGCTTCAATCATGAGAGAAAACTCTTGGTCAAATACCATACAAGTTCTATAAGTATAAAACCATGAAATGCATATAAAATTGAAGAATATTATTACCTTTATATATGGCTTGCTGATAGGATCTACTCTATTCACAGAACCTGAAGATTTCTGAACTTCCCAATTTAAACACTGAGACATGAATAACATGAAATCTAAGAAGATTGTAAGGAAAATCTTCCCACAAATGTATTTGCTATTGTTTTTGGTGAAATAACTAGTGCTATTATCATAGCAAATATTTTTATTGTTTCCTCTTAAGGAGTTCTTTTCCATGATGACAAAATTTAGCATTTCTCATTCTATCATTGCTCAGCTAATAAATGATATATGTAAGTGCCTATTTTACAAGCTATTTTATCTTTGGGCTGGTTAGGATACAAGACTCTGGTCAACTGGAATATATGCCATATGAGACATTTGATGTGCTGATGACCTTAGACTTCCTAACCCCCCTCTTATGATAAACAAATTTCTCATATGTAAAAGATTTAACCCATGATACTTTTTTTATAGCAGATCCAAATTACTAAGAGAATGGAGCATCACTGATAAGCCCTTGAGGTCAACAAAAAGTGTCTCCAAAAGTCTACAGATGAGGGCTGGGCTCTTTATGTGCAAGGAAAGATGATCTGGGACTTTCTAGACTACAACTTCTATTGATTTGAAAGGAGAGAAAGGTGTTATCCAACACATAAGGAAGGTGAACGGCAGAGGATTTGTATCTCTGGTCTAAGTAGATTGGAATGTGTCTTATGGTCTTATTTCCAAAATTGGGTCATTAAGGAAGTAGTAACAGCTATGTCCTCACAAGAAATAAAGTAAGATATATCCTCTCTAAAAAGACAGTTCAAAATTAAGACTAAATAAGATTTTTAAGGAAGCCATAGTATAGCTTTTTCTTTAGTTAGAGGTGTTTAGGCCATATCTTGTGCTTTCTGCAAATCTTTACTAACAGAAGATAAAAACAAATCTACACAAGTTCAAGGTGGCCAGACCATAGTGGAACATATAATTAATTGAATACTCAGGTATGTACTAAAAGAAATCAAAACCTGTATGCTCAAGACTTATGTATAAATGTTTGTAACAGCTGTGTTATTATTGCCCTAATAGAAACAATCCAGATATCTATCAACAGGCGAATGGCTTAACAAATTTTGATATATCCCCATGAAACAGAAATGAAAAGGAAAGAACTACTGAAACACAAGACAAAATGGATAAATGCCAGAACTATCATGCAGAACCTAAGAATTAAAATACTAGAGTAAGTGTTCTGCAATTTACTTATAAGAAACTAGAGAAGAAAAAGTAATATCTTGTCAGAAAGCATCTCCGTAATTTACAGATCAATCTCTTATTTTGCTTGTGACTTGTTGGCTGTATGAGAAGATGAACTTGTTGAGGATGAAGGGACACACACTCTTTCATGGCTAAAGAAGTGCTATAAATCTGGACTGGCATATTGAAAACACTGATGCTGTGAACTGAATTGTGAGCCTCTTCTCAGATACATATGCTGAAGCTCTAAGCCTCAGTGTAACTGTATTTGGGAGAAGAATTTATAAGGAAATAAACTAAGGTTAAATGAAATGGATGGGATTTGACTCTGCAAGATTAGTTTTACAAGAAAAATACATCATAGAGTTCTCTCTGCCCCATTCCCCCATGTGAGAACAAAGGTAATCTGATCGGCTACAAACCAAGATGAAAGTCCTCATCGGAAACTAAATCAGTTAGGGTTTTTATCCAGAGCATCTGGACTCCAGAAGTGTGAGTAAATAATTTTTTCTTTTTACCTTTGTTTAAGATAACCAGTCTGTGGGATTTTTGTTATGGTAGCCTGAGCTGAGTAAGGGAATAGAATGTGTACATTTGTGAAGACTTATTAAAACCCACATTTTAAGATGTATGTATTTTTGTATTATATATATGCTGTATTTCAATTTGGTTGCTTAAAATACATCATAGGGACAGCACATTGCTCACAAAGTGATTTATTGGGAAGTATACATGAAGGTAGCAGACAGAATGCCCAAGGCAAGGTTTGTATATGAATTCAACAGAAAGTACCAAGAAAAAAAAAGGCAAAGAAAAGAACCTAATTTGGAATTTTGGCAGAAAAAAATAAATGGGCACAAAATACCCATGTGATCATCAACACAATTTGGAGTTTCTAGGTCGCATTGTTGATGAAGAAGGTAGATGACTTAGGGATGATGCCCAAGTTCCTACATTAAATAACTAGATAAATGACACTAACATTTGTTTGAAATATAAGGGGCCATGCAACCTGAACATTGTGGGGAAAGGATGCATTGTTTGGGTGTGACATGTTTGAGTTGCTTTGTAGATGTTTAGAAGGACATTTCTCTGTGGTATAGATTACAGAGCTTTGAGTTTCACAATGAGATTCTTGGTATCTGCAAATAAATTAGAGATTTATTATCATTAAAATGGAGAATCATAAACATGAGAGCGTATGGCATCACCTATATGGAGAGGTTGGGAAAAGGAAAGAGATTACTTGAGAACACATAAAAATATGAATGCTTAAGAGAGAGACAGAGTTAGTCCAAGTACATGAAAGAAGCAAAGCAAGATAAAAGAGTGCATAAAAAGTGTCATAAAGTCAAAAGGATTTGGAATATTGAGGAGGGTAACATCAATAATGTCAAATGCAGCTGCAAAGCCTTGTAAAAGAGAACATTTAGATCTGAAACACTTTTATTGTATTTGGCACTAAGAACCTGGACTGGCCAGAGAAAAGAGAATGAAACCCTGGGTTGAAAGTTAGTGTCCTCAAGACTCTAGTTAATTGCTGAGCAGCAGAGAATAAATTCCTTTACAACCAAGAACCTGAGCACACACTTCCTCAAACTGAGATGATGAAAAATAGGTTGTAAGAAAGATGAAATCCAAAAATGAACATGAAAGAATTTTCTTTTAATGTGCTACTCCATTTTATGAAGAAAGAATATTAAGAAATAGACACAAGACAATAATTTATGTTATGGTAACCAAGTATCAAGTATCTTAGTGTAATGCAGTTAAGGTTTATTTTCATATTCTTGCTACATATCCAGCACAAGTTCATGTGGATCTGTGTTCCCATACTGGGCCACTTTAGACCCATTTTATGTTGCATTCTTATGAGTCTGTCTTTACATTCATTGTGACATGAAAACACAGAACTAAAAATAAAGCATTAGCAATTAAATGCTTATGCCTGGAAGTGGTAGCTACCGCTTCTCACCTATTTTATGGACATAATTAGATACTTAAAAATATCTAATTTGAAAAATTTATAGGATCCTGTTTTCTCATGTGCTTTGAGGAAGAAAAGAACTAGGAGTGTTAGGGATAAGTAGAAATTCTATTGTGATACTAGTCTAAAAATTTCTGGTGCAAGTTCAACAGAAAAACATCGAACAATTGACTTTTTAGTCCATTCTTTCGCACATATCGTATATTCTATGTATATATACTTTACCGGAAAGGATGATGTTTCTATTTTTATGAATAGCTGATTGATTATATATAAGGGAATTATTGTACAATGGAAATAGCCATGCATATTGGGTAAAATAGGCATGAATTTGAATTCTGGATATATATTGTGACTATAGGCAAAATACTTAAACTCTCTTTGATTCATCATTTTTATTTATATGATAAATGTGGTATGTAACCATGAGAATTTTTTTCTGAAAATGAAATCACTCACTAAAATATTTGGTGGGGATTTTTTTCTTAACTTAATCTTATTTTTCTTTGGCATTCTAAATCTAATCAGATCTATTGAGTTTAGAGGTGTCTGAGCTGCTAAAGCAGCTTTAGCTCTAGTTTTAGAATTAGTTCATTATACTTTGCTTTAGCAGTTGGTTGTAAATGCCATTAAATAAGAATTCTGTGTATGTCAGAATAGTCTTACATCTTTCCCTGTCTTTAATGGATCTGTTTTCCAGGAAATAAAGATGTTGTCATCTTTGAGATATGAAGTATCTGATTAAGAAAGGGTTATATATGTTTTCTCCGGCTTACTGTTCTTTGTCTTCTATGGACTTGGGGAAGACAAGGACTGCTAACTTCAGAAATAACCGCTCCTCAACCTCCATGGACAATTTACTCATTCTTCGAAAGGGTGAGAGAGGAGGTGGGCACCTTAGGAAATATTTTCATTATGGGTTGTGTGCTGTTGCACTTACTTGCCATTTTCCCAGAACCTATAAATCAAAGTCAATGCTGTAATTAAAATGGTAAGACTACCACAAAAGTTGTCAACACACAGACTACTGCCCCCTCAATTATTTTCCATGACTGACAACACCAGTAACAATATGTACACATTTTGCTGTAAAAAAAAAAATTCCTTCTTGGGGAAAAAACGACATTGAGTTCCTAGGTCTTTTTGATTCTTGTGTAATTTCTTCTTCTTGTATTATTTCAGGAATGATTGTTAATGAAGTGGCAAACACCTTCCCATGGTCAAGGAAGCACAGGCAAATATTACACTTCAGTTTGGCACAAGTGCTTGTGTTTGCTGTTTGACCAGTATAAAGGACATATGTTAGATGTCTGAACTACACTTTGACTGATTTAACATGTGATAATATATTTTAAGGGACTCAACATTGCTCGTATTTGCAAATATTGGATTACGAACAAGGAATAGAAAGCGAGCCATTTGCCAACAATTGTCAGTGATATATATCAGCAGCGATTCATCTCTCTGAAAGTAAAACTACTTCTTGATATGTTCTTTGGAAAATGAATAATAAACACATTATTACTGTAGGAAATAGTGGAAGGATAAAAATGCAGTAACCTTTCCTTAGAAATAATTTATTATAGTAATATAAGTCACAAACCAAAAAAGTCATAGAAGTTTAAAATATGATCAACCTTTGAAAATCAGATCAAATTTATATTAACATTTGTGCCAAATAGCAATTTCAATTTTAAAATGCAATTATAAATAGTAATGCTATGAACACAAATCAAGATTCAGTTTCATGTTGCAAATGTTGTCTTGCTTATTTTTTGAGGAGACAAAAAAAAGACTACCTCTATTCCAATAGAGCCAGTTCCAACTGAATTTAAAACTGGAGGGTTGATTAATAAGGATTGACTAATCCTCTAATCCTTAAGCAGATTATCTGAAAATAGATTGATTTCTCATAGCCACAGAAAGTACATCATGAAGGTAGTGAAATTTTTATTTTTAAAATAGAATTGCTACAATTCTTTTAAAAAATAAATTTAATGAAATGTAACACACATGCACATACACATTTAAAATATCAACATTTTCTTATTCTGTAACAAAGTTAAATTGATAAGCTTCATTTTTATTATTGAGTCATATGCCAAAAAAAATAGAACATTTTAAAATTTTCTGTCTCAGAAATTCTTTCTGGAGTTGGCATTTTGCTAGTCTATTTTTGTCAAAGATCAAGGTTATTTTGGGAAACAAAATCAAAATAAATCTATCTATCCCTCAAGTATCTGCTTTTTAATAAAGAAACAGAAAGAGACACAGAAATAAAAGTCAGACAAACAGACAAAAGCAAAGATGATCAGGACAGAGAAGTCTTTAAGGAAATGACTGACTTGATGTTATGAAAGTCTTCTGGAAGACTGAAGACCTGGGAAAGAGTTCAGGTTGTGATCTGGAATATGCAGATATCTGGAGATAGAATCTTTCATCTTCAGAATATCCAAATGTTGAAGCCGAGCGTGGTGGCACACGCTTTAATCCCAGCACTTGAGAGGCTGAGGTAGGAGGAGCGTTGTGAGTTAGAGGCTGGCTTGGGTTACAATGTGAGCGCAAGGCCCGCCTGAGCTACATAATATAACCCTGCCTCTAAAAACCAGGGCTGGGAGATTGGCTCAGTAGCCTAAGCACCTGCCTGGCAGGCGTGAGGTTGTTAGTTCAATCCCCAGAAAAAAAAAAAAGACTATCCAAATGTCTTCTTTAAAGACCATCCAGTGATTGAATGAGGGCAACCCACACTCCAGAGGAAAATTTGCTTTGTTATCAGTTTATTGTTTTAAAAAGTAAGAGCAATGAGACAAAAAGTAATTGAGATGTGTTATATACATGAACCAACACCCCATGAAGAATGCAATCATTGTGTGCAACAGACTTATACTAAAAAGCATTAAAAATATAAACAATAACTTAAAATGCTGCAAAAGTAAAAGAAAATAATATTTAGTGTTGCAAAAGCTAACTACATTTAAAAATACCTTCATAGCAACATCTAGACTGATAGCTGACCAAAAACATCAGAGTTTCATAACTTATAGAGATGGTTCAGCACAATGGAGTATGTTACCTTTTGTTTGCTACTCCACATGGTGCATTAATTTTTACATGATTATTTAGTAAAGTGTCCTTGTAGAGTTTGTAGATTGTGGGATTGTGTCCTCAGATCCATTAACACATCTCACAAATTGCTATCCACAGAGCTCAAAATACACAATTCCTTTATAAAGCAAACAAGTCACAGCAAAGCAAAGTTAACCACTAAGTCAACCCCAAAACAAAATCCATTAGTGCGGGATGTATTATTTTTGTGATAAAAAACAATATTCATTGTGCACATTTAACTCTAACCCTGATTTGCTTTGGTTTCAACACTCTCATCTGGGATACATACATACTTCTCTTTCTAAGTCCCTCATATCAACCACAGCTTATTGACTCTTCATACCCAAACTGTTGATTTTCTCTCTTCTTATAACAATTCTTTGGTTTTATCTTATTGTCTTTTCATTTTAATTTTATCGATTTTTATTCATATCCACAGACTGATCTATTTTAAAGCATGTGACAGTTTGGCACTTTTCAAATATTTATAATTAATTAAATGCATTGATACATTCCCTGTGATGATCACATTCATCATTAGAAATTTTTACCTGGACATGATATATCTTGATTCTTCTTTTTTTTTCCCAATCCCCTCCTTCGTCTTCAATCCCTCTTTCCCTCCTTAGTTACAAAAGCTTTATTTCCATTTTTTCCTCCTTTTCTCATTTTTTTCCTCTGTTCCTTTTATTCCCCTTCTCTCTTCCTAGTCCCCCTTCTCATTTAAACATTTTCTTCTTATCTTACAATATCTATTATACATTTTGATCCTTATTTGCAACTGTTCAAATATGTAAACTTTGTATTAGAAAGAAAATTTCCTAAGGCAGTAAAATGAAATGATGAGTTAAATGAAAAGTCTTTTGTACATTCAGTTGGTACCCCAGGGTCCTGGACCCACTAGTGTCCATGCCCAGCAATGAGTGCCTTAGGGTTCTGCCGTAGAACCGGGCCATCGGATCCAAGACCCCCTGGCCTCATAGAGAGCCGCTTGAAGGAGTAATGGGACAGTCGTGAAGTCAAGGCATTTGCCATTCTCGGTGCCTGGACTGTTTTCGCCCATAGCTTCCAGGGAGCCAGAGGGCTCCAGTGTTGCAAGCAGACTCCAAGAGGTGTTTCTTCCCGCTGCTGTTGGCCGGGCTGCTCTCCCCAGTGGGCTTTGCTGGCCAGAATGTTAGAGTGGACTTAGCCCTGCAAGTGCATGAGGGACCACTGGAGCCATGAGGTGGGGAAGGGACAGGACCTCTGCCAGCAGAGGTCTGTCAGCTGGAAGGGCACCAGTAACATCTGTTACACAGTGAAACTCAGGGTTAGAAGAAAGTGGGCATGAAGGAAAAGCAGAAGGTTAGTGAAACACTGAGGTGCACATCTGTGATGACAGAACTTACATACTGCAATATTTTGTAAAGTTGAGTCTCATATTTTTTGAGTTTTTTTTAAATAATTGAATGCCTAGCAATGTGCAAATTTTTAATAGTCATGGCCTACCCAAGGCTTATCATTATTCATAAAACAGTCATAAATTAATGTTTGAATTTCCACATCATCATTGTGTATACATGAGTTATTTAGAGGAGTAATCACGTGATAATCATATCCAGATGAGCTAAACCTTGGATAAATATACATAATGGAAAGCTAGAAGACGGTGTTAAGATGATGAAAAGGGATTATAAAGCCCAGGGGATATATTGACCATGAGGTAAGACAGAAATATGACCTTGTCTGTAGCTTTATAGTTCACATAAAATCACACATCACATCAAATAATTGCTAAACTTTTCTGGTGTTCCAGGCATACAGTGTAACAGAGAGAGCAAAGACCATAATGCAGACATTGTCCTTAAGAGGTGCACAATGTGTTGTAAGAGAAAAGATTTTGCAACAGATCATAGAGCCCTGATTTTGTTACAAAATTTTATCATGCAACTACAGAATTTAAAGAGACTGCTTGTGATAGGACAATGTAATTGGACTTCTTTGCTAAGTTCATCATTGCAAAGAGTTTCATCCATGAGTGGGCATTCTACACAGGGCAAAGTCTACAAGTACCAATTTCAATCAGAAATGTGTAGTGACAGAGGAACACAGCACTGCAGAGTTTAGAAAGTATACCATAATGTTAGACACTATTGTTCTTAATATATGTGAAACAAAAAAATGTATGGACAGTATTTTTTTTTTGTCAGATTATGAAGCATTCTTCACTTTGTTCTAAAAGCAATAGATAGTCATCCAGGGCACGTTCTGTGGTTGGTATATGTGAAGGTCAGCCTGGCCATGAAGATGCTGAAGGAGAAAAGGAGGTGAAATGTGGTGGTTGAAATGGAAAAATATACTTGAGAAACTTTTCAGTTGCAGAAGAAACAGCAGCATTTAAGCCGGGCGTGGTGGCGCACACCTTTAATCCCAGCGCTCAGGAGACTGAGGTAGGTGGAGCATTGTGAGTTCGAGACCAGCTTGGGCTACAATGTAAGCGCAAGGCTGGCCTGAGCTACATAGTGCAACTCTGCCTCAAAAAACTAGGGCCAGGAGTTTGGCTCAGTGGCCTAAGCACCTGTCTGGCAGGTGCAAGGTTGTGAGTTCAATCCCATGTGCTGCAAAAAAAAAAAAAAAAAAAAAAAAAGCCTTTAAATAGGGTAAGAGATCACATGCTTAATAGGTTAAGTGGCCAATTTTGGAGGGAACTGTGGTGAATGATACATGAATGGTTGATCTGTGGATAGTACCTTCTATTTCAGTCATAAAATTCTAAGACTCTGTAATCTTCCAAAATGCATTCGTGTGTGAATAGTTTTGAAGTTAGAGGCTTTTGGATTAACAACTCACCTCTGTTACTTTTTTGATGCAAATCTGAAAAGGTTTTTAACATTTGGATTCTGTTTCCTAATCTGAAAAATGAGGGCCAGCATTGAACCCTGATGTCAGGGTATCTTCAGCCCAATGCCCTATAGAGTAAGTGCTCAATGAAGTGGGTCTGCAAACACTTACGAAGAGTAAGACATAAATGAACCAGTAGCCCTTGCTTTGCTATATTTTGCTTCCCAAGGACAGCCTTGGTCTTGCTTCTTCATAGCAAAAGCCCACGGATTAAATTCTGCTGAGCAGATGCCTCTATCAGCCATAGCACTCCTATACCCTGTTCCTGGATGTGCGTTCACACCTTCTCTTTATTTTAGAAGTGAATATTTTGAAGTGTTCCCTGGGTCTGTCTAGCATGAGTCCTGGGAAATGACAGATTCTTAGATCAAATTACACAAGATTGAATGTGCCATGTTTTCAGCTATTAAACCTGTGAAAGAACAATTTTGTCAAAGAAAACTACTCAGTACTGCAAAAATCTGTATAAGATAAACGTCTTTTTTCTTTGTTTTGGGAAAACAAAAATAGTAGCTTCATGTCATCAATATTTGAAGATGCTTTGACATGTGTTTAAGTAAGAAATACAACTGATATTTGAAAGGGTGTTTTCTTCTCCAATTTATGTTTGTAATTCTTCTCACCTAAAATAATTCTCTCTACCAGCTGTTGAAACAAAAAGCACAAGATTTGCTGTGACTTAAATACATTTATGTGATGCATTCCTAATTCCCCTTTCCTGTTTCAAAATTAACATAGAATTCAGTAAGCTAAACTTAAGAAGAAATAATACATTAAATCAGGGACAAGCTGAATCAAAATCTGCCTTAGGTGATCTCCTATTCTTATTTAATATTTTTACTTATTCTCAGGGTTTTTTTTAGTCGAAATATCTCCAAAGCCAAAAAAGAACATAGTCTCTCCACTGTTTCACTGTCCTTTCCTGCAGAGCAGGAGCAACATCTATTTAAGATCTCTCTCAGAATATTTTGTTTGTATATCACTGAGATAGCATGTTTGAAAAAATTCTAGGAGATACTTCTCAATCAGTGGAATGGTTAGAGCAAAATCAGGCTTTGATCTTGATCTGCCTTCTACCTTTGAGCCTCCCAATTGTCTCAGTGTCACATGCATGGGAATTACATAACAGCAAAGAGGAAAATTGTACTTCGTCTGTTTTCTAGTGTCTCTCCTCACATTAGCATTCAGGAAGAATTAGAGAGCTCTGGGCTGCAGGACAATTAAAAAAGCAAAGTACAGACATGCTGAGAATTATCTCTTCGATTTCCTAGTTTGCCTCTCTCCTTTCCATAACAAGAAATGCCCAGCAGAACATTTTCAATGGGTTCTACAGTAGCATTCAGAGCTGAGTGTACTCTGGACTCAAATTAGGGTTTTCATGCACTTCATCTACCCTATGTGTCATTTTATATTGAATCATGTTCTTCGTGTTCTGCACCTTATATTGGGGTATGAAATGGGCTTGTCATCTCTGTATCCTTTGGGCAGAGCCATGTTAGCTACGTGGTAAGTACGTGGAACATGTCAAAACAATGAAGAGGGATATGCATCCATTCACTCGTGAATGGATAGATGAGAAGAATCATTTAGGCAGTAAAAAGTATGAATCAGTATTGATTATGGTCAAATTGTGTTGATCCTTGCATGTTAGTAAGTGTTCCAAGGAAGAAACCATAGAGTCACAGTAATAGTTTCCCACCGATTCCCTCTCAGTATTATTAGTAACCCTTAACACCTAAAGGTACAAGGCACTAAACAGTTTATAGTCAAGAGAAAAACTGCCCCATGAATTCATACTATTCAAAATATTTGTAGAGCTACAAATTACAAAAGAATAAAAACCTAAGTGTTTCTTTATGATGAAACTAAATTCCTTTCTTTGCTAGAAGCATTAAGGTTTTGGCCCCGGGAATATCTTTTTGTTAACTGCGACAGTTGTCAGCAATCGATAAATGTGAGAGAACACTCAGGAGCACTGGGGGATAAAATTACAGACTCGATATCCAAACACACAGCTGGAAAAATTATTATCTCATTACTGTTTAGGTCATTCTGATGCACATTATTTTTAATTATTTGTATTTTTTTCCCAAAGACAGCAAATAAAATGCTGCTATAATGGAAATCACTATAATATGGCAACAATCTTATGTATTCCTTGTAGCTTTTATTTAACCTGTCGAACTACAAGACTATTTCCATAATATTTAAGACAGCAGGAGGCTCTTAGGGCATGTATCTCTGACCTTAGTCCATGGACTCATAAAGAGCACCATATCTAAAGTGGGTGTACGTGAGGTCAACAACAACTCCAAAGTCATGGTATCTCGATTAACTAGTAGAGAGAGTTAGGAAAAGCTATTGCAGTTATCTTTGAAAAATAATTATGCTATATTTAAAGTCAGATCATCAAAATGTGATCTCATTCTTGTGTCTTGATATCTTTTTGGGGTTTTTTTTGGTTAAGCATTGCTTTCTCTCTTATAATGTTGGGTGATAATAAATTTTCCAAACACTATGACTGTAAAAGAAAGGTGAAAGAATATATGTAGCACCATAAATGATTGCTGAGTCTGAAATTACATTCTCTGCCATTTCAAACTAACAATTTTTTTTATCTTTGTTATTTATACCCTTATCAGTAATACTTAAAAAGTGAAAACAAATCATGTCTGGTTAAAAGTAGTAGTAAAATGTTTATAACATAAAACCACAGTCCAGAGTTTTCCTTCTTTCTCCTACATCTTGCTACTGGAAGCACTGCCTTTCTCTTTATTTTTAAAATATTTTTTGTTCATTTAGCTTTTTAACTTGACATTTAGCTGCATAAATATAAATAACTGTGCATCTTGATTATTTATTGACTAACCAATGTAGATGTCATGTATTATTTTTCTTTAATGGAAAATGTGAATTAACATTACCCATACTCTTGCTCTTTCTCTCTTCTAGCAAATGCATTTTTCCAAATTTCAGTTTAATAAATGTTTTATTGCTCTATCTATATAAATAGTGTCTGCTACTGAGAAAAGACATGCATTCATTTTTAGTTTCCTTTCTTGAACAGCTGGTTTTTCTCCTTTGCCTTTTTCTAACTTTCATCTTTAGAGTTGTGCAAGGTCCTTGTGTTAAATACTTGGTCCACGGGGAGTACAGTGGAGGTGGGAGGTGCAGAATCTTTCAGACACGAGGCCTGCTCTGGGATCTTTAGGTCATTGGAGGCTTGCCCTTGAAAGGTACAGTGGTACCTCAATACCTTACTCTCGTTTGCAGCCATGAAGTGATGCTTTTTCTCGGTCATGCTCTCTGCTTTGATGAGCTTCCTTCTCACAAACCCAAAGCAACTTAGACAAACCAGTCATAGACTGAAACCTCCAAGATTGTAAGGCTATATAAATCTTCTCTCTTTATAAATGCTCTATCTCAGGAACTCTGCTGTAGTGACAGAAAGCAGACTAACACAAGCTTGTGGACAATAATTTGATTATTCTTCTCTAAGTTTTCTTTAAAGATATGTTTCAGTATTTGTCATGCTGCTATGATTTGAATATGGTTTGTTCACCTGCCTGTTACTACTTGGTCCCCAAGAAGGTAGTGTTAGGAGGTGGAGATTAATGTGAAGTATTTGGGTCCAAGGGATAGAAGTCTCATTGATGGATGAATGCCTTTCTCATGTGAATTCTTGCTCTCAAACAACTGACTTAGTCCCTGGGTGAGCACGCTATTTGGAAGCAAGTCTTGGTGATCTTCCTGTTCTGCACATGCCTACTTGCCCTACTACATTCTACCTTGAATGGATGCAACACGAAGTATTCACCAGAAGCCCAACAGATAGATCCTAGCAACTTGCCCTTGACCTTGACAGTCACTAGATGAAAGTAAAACTAAACTTCAAAAAATAATTACCTGGTTTTATGTACAAGGTTAAGGCATTAGCACTCTGTCAAACTATTTTTAACTAAGATACATTTGAAAAGCCAGATAATTTATTAGTGATTTTTTTTCACTTTGAAGACCTCCATCTAGAGTCCTGCTGTCAGTACCCTGCCCCAAGCTGCACTGGTTGGCTCCACTTTCTAGTGCTCTTGCCATTTTATAATTTACATTACCTCATTTTATTTTAATATTGGTTTTATCACAGTTATTGCTTGTTAGGCTTATCTTTTGCCAGTAAATTTGCTAATTTGTGAGTTGAGGTTTTTGGTAAATTCTTGAAAATTGTAGAAAACCTGTGGAAGAAATTTGTACTGAAGAGTTGCAATGAGGGTCAGTGAGAAGTCACAGTACGGCGAGGTTAGAGATGACTAGCGGACCCTGGTGCTTCATGATTTGGCAGCTTCATGAACTTGAAGAAAGGGAGAACTTCTGTGAGTATTTATCCTGTACTTGTCAGCTGATCATAAAGGAGGAATGGATACAAAGACAGTGAACTATAAGCCCAAACCTATTACTCTCCTCCCTTGGGTGAGTAGCCAGTGTCTTTCCTTGTGTTAGACCATCTAGAAGGGTGGATGTTTGGTAGCTTTTGTATTTCAGTCAACATGCAATTTTTGCAAGGATATTATGCTGTATGTCTCATAAGACTATGACTTTATAGGTGAGCAAAAGGGGAGAAATGATAGAAACTGATCAAAATGTGTTGCTAGTTAGTGGCAGCTTGAGAATTACTAAAATACATATCCCTCCCTCACACAAACACAATTTAAATTTAAATAATTACTCCTCCTATTTTTATTTTTATAATTTTGTAACTATTTATAAAAAACCATTCTTTCATGAGTCTTAAATTAACAATTATTAAGCAACCCAAACTATTTTTTAAAGTATTTCATGAGTTTTCCTTTGTTCACTATTGGTAGCTGTAGCTGCAACACTTTGTATTATTACCGCTAAACCCTTGAAGCTCAGAATTCTCTAAAGGTCAGCTAGAAATTTTTGAAAGGGCAAAGCTGATTCCACGCATGCAAGACCGATGTAGGAGAATGTTAGTGAACAATTTCTGAATTTTATTCTCTTCTTATAAGAAGCAATGTTCAAAGTACTTCAAAGTCCTAATCAAATATTTCTTTTTTTTTAGAAAAGCACAGTGAATGCAATGAAATTTGCTTTAAAAATTAGAGTGAATGTCACTGTCCGTATAAGGTTGAAACATTAGCAAATGGTCATTGGAATTTCCTGAGCAATGGTGATATAATATGAGACTTAAATATTGAGATGAAAAATACATTAATGGTAGAAAATAAACCTTTCATTTATTCAGCAACTAATAATTTGAACATCCCCATGTCTACCACCGTTGTTGGAACTCAAACTCCATAGATGAACAAATTATCCTATCTTTAAAGAAAGAAACTGCCAATAATATAAAGCTGATATATAATCCAGTAACAGGAATATTATGTGAGAATTATAATTGGTTAATAAATGACTGTTTGATATGGAACGAGATTCAGTATGTACACTGCAGAAATACAAAGTACACATGTGTAATTAATGGAGCATAGGTGGATTAAAAATCAGGATTATCATAATATGTATTTGCTTAAATTATATCTCTTGGAGATTAACAAAGTAATTGACATATAATGTTTGAAATGTGACTTGAGGAGTCATTTACTTTTCATGGCATATAATTTTATATTAATTTTTAAAATCTAGGATCTACCAATGATGAAAGATGGAGAGTTGAGTCACTTTTAATGATCTGTGAAGCCTTTGTTCAAGACAGGTAACGATTTAAATTTTCACACATGAAGATGTGTGATGAGGTACTGAGAAACAGGGAATATTTTGTGGGGAAAATGCCAGAGTAAGACATGTGTGTTGGACAGTGTTACCAGAGGATGAGGCCATTCTGATAACAGCAAAGCAGCAGCAGTAATCAAAATAAAGTCCAGAAGTCTTTTGGTGCTCTGTAAAGATTTTGTGATAAGGAATAAAGAATTTCAAATTGTGTTCCTAGGCATAGGTAATATGTACCCCTCCAAAAATGTAACAATTTAAAGAGTAATACATTTTCCAGAAAATTCATTTTAAAAGAAGTTCCACATATGGTGATATCTTCCAGGTATTAAAAGTAATATTGTAATTTATAATATAAACTGAATAACTTGGCTTCATTATCAGCAAAAATGGATTAGATTCCCAAAAACCTTGCTAGAGTAGAACCCCTAAAAAATGTTACAAACATGCACTGTATTGTCTGATGGGACTTACAAAAAGGGAATTCCACAGAGGTCCAACCTTTAGTAGAATGATATACTGGCAATGACAAGATCACTATTTGGGGAATATTAGTCAATTCTAATTCACTGAGCTGAACTCTGCCCAGTATTGTGGAGAAATAGATGAAATAATGCAGAATGAAAGGTCAAGTATTAAAATTGACACAGTGAAGAAAATAAAAGATGCACAAAAAATGTGTGGGGTGGGCATGTATGTGTGTGAATTATTTAGGAGTCTGACAAGGAAACTGCGCCTTTGGCACTACTGTATGTCAGCCTTTTCCTCAACACCCATGTATGGAAAAGACATTTAATTCCACGTACCACTGACAATCTTAAAAGGAGTACTAGTTTATCCCTATTCCACCTAACAAAGACATAAACACCTTGAGTAAACCATGCACTCATGCCACCGTATTACCTTTCCTATTCTGACTTATTACATCATGCCATGAGAGAAAATCTCAGAAGAAAGATGAAAAGAAAATGGGCATGCACTTCAGATTCAATGAATCAGGCTTGGGTATTGGGCGAGATGTCTCCACCTTGTTCCAACCATTGGATCCATAAACAGTATGTGACAGTCAACTGTGTACACATGACCTATATAACACTCAGAAAAAATGAGAACTTCAAACAAGCATATTGCTTTAGAAACAATCTGTTTCTATTGATCAGTTCAGTTAAAAAAAAATCCTGGTCTGAGATGGCAAGTTTGTAAATTTTCTGTCACGCTGCTAATGCATGTCTTCAATAAATTTCTATCGCTGGATTCTTGGACCTTAAGGGGAGAAATAAATGGCTGCTGTGGTTTTGAGTTTTTCATCTATTTGTATGTGACAAGTGACACATTGAAATATGGAAGTAGAAAAACTGACCATACCTGGTTTCTATCTGAAGTCTGTGAGGAAACCACAGCACATGTAGCATATTGGATGGTGGATATTAAATTCTATTTACAGATAAAGAACATGCTATCATCTCTCATTAGGCCTTCCTTTTCTCTTTTATTTAAATATTGTATTTATTCATATATTTCAGCCTTAGTATTTACAAATGCTGAGCTTGATATGATAGGATGTTGTATTGTTTCCTAGTCTTCATTATTGAGTCCCCCACTTTTTCATTAAAAGGCCTTATATTTACTGGTAAATCACAGCTGCCTGATGCAGGCAGTCCTCTACTGCAAATTGCCAGTCCACGTTTCTGAAAATAATAAAGATTTTCTTTCAGACCTTGGGATGCCTTAATGCATTAGAGAGAGTCAGATGCAGGCACATTCTCTATCCTGGGTGTCTGTTTTGCTTGTTTATTTTTTGTGGTACTGAAGACTGAACTCAGGGCCTTCACACTGAGTTATAATTCTCAGCCCTTTCAATGAAACAGGGTCTTGCTAAGTTGATCAGGCAGGATTTAAATTTATGGTCCTCCTGCCACATGCTCCCAAAGTGCTGGGCTTACAGATGGGTGCCACTGTATCTGGCTGAGTGTCTGCCTAGAAGGAATCACGCTTGCTACTCTCATTAATAAGTCTTCTGTAATGAAAAATTCTATAATGAACCCTTCTATTTTGAAGAAAGGAGAATGCAAATAATATCTTACACAACTACTATGTGCCTGAATTATACTTGTAGAGTTCCCTTACCGAAGCATTCAGCTGTGTTCCTGTTTGTTTACACTCCAAGTCTCTCAAATATACAACTTTGCAGTTATGCTACCATAAGAAACAAAAAATCAGACTTCAGTCATAATATTCAATATGTTAGGTAGCTTTTTTTACTCTCATATTTTAGTTCAAGAAAATATTTTGACTTTCATAGTCACATATCAATTCTCTGGTATGTTTTCCTTTATTTGGTATTTTTGAATTAGGAAAAGAAAAAAAACACTTTATCAATATCTACTATATGTCATCTACTATGTTGAACAATTGGTCCACAGTTTCAATATTTTTTTCTCGAAATAATTACATGGTACTATCTCCTTTTAAAGGTAAGAGAATAAAAAGTTACTTAGAATTGATGATGGTCTAGTGTTCTGCAGTTGATCACTAGGTAAATAATCAATGAAATAAATCTGTTTCAGAGTTGAGAGCCAAGGTCTCTCTCTCTCTCCACTAAAAAGTGCTAACAAGAAAATTATGGAGCCAGGTGTGGGCACATACCTGTAATCCCAACCCTTGGGAGGCTGATCCAGGAGGATCGCCTCAAGTTTTAGGCCAGCCTGGGCCTCATAGCAAGTTCAAGGCCATCCTGAACTATGTAGCAAGAACTGTATCAAAAAACAAACAAACAAAACAAAACAAAACAAAACAAAACAAAAAAATATATATATATATCCAAAATGGGCAGCAACTAGTATCCAAAACACAGCTATGTTTGACAGTAAGTGATGAGAGCGAATCCAGGGGAACAATGTAGTAGGCACAGAACACAAATTTGATATTTTCTGGGGAAAGTAATTATCCTTTTTTCATTTGTCTCTCTTTTCTTTTCTTTTCTTTTTTTTCTTTTCTTTTCTTTTCCCTTCCCTTCCCTTTTCTTCCCTTCCCTTCCCTTCCCTTCCCTTCCCTTCCCTTCCCTTCCTTCCTTCCTTCCTTCCTTCCTTCCTTCCTTCCTTCCTTCCTTCCTTCCTTTTTGTTTTCAAGCCATTTACAAGTCCAGATAACGCATATCAAATTCACTTCTCAGATGTGAGCAATCAGAAACAAGTAAAATAGAAAGGTAGAGTTAAGTATCATGACAGAAGTCACCAAGGAAAGATGACCCAAATTGGATACACTTAAGGCATGAAGGAGAAGCTGCAGAAACTTTGGATCCTGGACCTTATCTAGCCTAAGTTGACTGAATGTTATTCAAATAGGGACATTCTGCCAGTGATGAAGTCCAAGAAATAATTAAGTATACAGATAGATATAAGGCAGAAATGGTTCCTGGAAAGTCTTGCCTAACACTAGGCTTTCCCTTAGAGGGCTACAAAGACAACACATGATTCTTCACGTGTCAGTCAGTGCTCACTGAATGAACAGATTTAATGAATGATATATAAACATATAAGCTTTTACAAGGTAGGCTTATAATCAGGACCTGCAGACTCAGGCGTGAAAGTGTAAAAGGGTTGTCCCTGTGCTAGAGATCTGAAGGATGCAGTCAAAGGTCAAAGTCTTGAAGCTCACTGTAATGTCCTGTAGATGTCCATATCGGGAGGCTGAAGAGTCTGTTCTGGAAGCCAGGAGACAATGCCTTACTGAAGGTGAGAACTACAGCACCTCTGAAAAAACAGAAGTGAAATTTGCTTCATTCTCCTTTAATTTCATTTAGGCGAGAGCTTATTGGTTGGTGCTGCTGACTCCAGGGTGGATTTTCTGTCTTCATTAAATCACTTCCGCCAGACCCAGAACTATGCTCATCCAATCTACTTGGGTGTTTCTTTCTCAAATTGACACAATCAGTTAACTATCATACTCTACATTTTGTCAGTTTCTCGGGTTGCAGTTTTTCTTAAAATAGCACCCTGTAATGTCCTAGATAAACTTTCAAAGCTTTCTTACCCCAAAACCAATATTTCTACATGCTCTAAACTATTTTCTATGAATAAGAAAGTGTTTTTTCTTGGCAAGTAACTAGAATGCGGAAGCATCGTTTGTGTTTTGTCCTCCATCACTGAGGGAAAATGAGAAATTTCAAAAATAGAATATTTTAGCTCATGCATAAAGTTAACAAATTAGTTCCAAAGGTGTAAGAAAAATTCACAGAGCAATCCTATCATACCAAAGACAGATATTCACTGTCTATAGAAAACTTCCCAGGAAAGTATGACATACATCTCCAGGATATCCAGTTGAATTATTGTCCTTCCACAAATTAATGCTTTACAGAAACACAATATTAACTCTTTATAGGTCTACTGAAGTAATATTCTGCAGGTGCTTCTTGATGCTACCCAATGGAAAAAAAACTGCATTGTTTTTCTTCACTAAGTTCAAAGAAGAAAACCGTCTAAAGAGCTAAATGCTCTCCATCCATCATTTGGTTCTCAAAATCTAAACTTGTGTCTCAGGCATCACTTTGGTTATTTACGTTTCCTCTTTGGTTTGAAAAAAACTGTTATTTGTAAAATAAATCATTTCAAGGCAGCAATAATGGTTGCAATGAACACAAAATATATATGTCACAAATCAATGCCATTAATAATGCAAAGTGACAACAATGGGTCATATTTTCAGACCTCAAAAGGTGCTTGATGTCATGGATACCTGTTGGAGCATTTTCATCAGAAAATATAAGATTCCTTTATGAGTTATAAAATATTCAACGTGATTTTAATACATACCTCACAACTGTGAAGTATGCTAGGAAGCAGGAACCCCTGATTTTAATAACATGTGAAGATCAATACCTTGTTTTAAAAAAATAAAGGAAACTAATTCTAGGGAAAGAAAGGGAAAGTCTCACTCGTTGTTCTGCTAACAAGGACCAGTAATGAAACTACAGCCTGTGTCGGGCTGAGTTCCCTGGCTGGCTGTGTAGTCCTCCCTCCACTGATTTCCATGATTTATGATTGACAGTAAAACAAAAAACAAAAAAACTCTAATATTGCACGTTCTTAATATTCCATGTTCTTTTCAAATGTGTATTTATTTATTTAAGATATATAATATGTGCTTTAACAAAATCATTCAGTGTCATATGATTAACACAATGGAGTTTACTAATTTATGCATTACCTCACATAGCTAGCATCTGTGCTTGTATAATGTGCAATATGAACACTTGAGACCTTGTATCAAATCTCAAGAATACATTATTAGCAGGCATAGTCACCACCTGCACCTCAGATTTCTAGAATTTATAGGTGTTATGAATCACAAACCTGTATACTTTGACAAGTATTTACCCTTTTCTGTCTACACTCCAGTGTTTACTAGCCACTACACTACCTTGTGTTATTGTATACTGGATTTTTTTAAGATTCTACATATAAATGAGATTGTGTAGTTTATGCCTTTCTTTATTTAGCTAATTTTAGTTTAACGTCATCCTACCTCAACTCTGTCAATATATTTGAATCAACATCTTTGCCTTCATGATTGTCCTTGTTGCTCTATTACTTGCCAGTCCTACAACAGTTTTCTTTATATAGGTCATCCTATAATCCTGTGTAAGTCTCATATGGTAATACCTTCTCTTGGCCTCCTTACCTCTAGCTGCAGTTTTTCTATCTGTATTACCTTTGTATCTCTTTATCCTATATTTATTAATGCATGTACATAGCTTAACCTTTGATGACATGCATATTAAATAGAATAGGTTTTAAAAAAATCTCTGATCATCCTTATTTCTTTTTATTCTTATATTCCTCTGCATTTATAAAATTGGAATAAAACATATCACACAATAACTTATGAATTTAAAACATTAATTGTCACTATAATTTAGAAGTTTAAAAACTGATAGAATAAAAATCTATTAGGTACATTACCTTTTGTTTGTTTGTTTGTTTGTATCAGGGATCAAACTCACAACCTCGCACCTGCCAGGCAGGTGCTTACACCACTGAGCTAAATCCCTGGCCCTATTTTTTGAGACAGGGTCTCACTATGCAGTTCAGGCTGGTCTTGAACTCACTTTGTAGCCCAGGCTGGTCTCGAACTCACAAGGATCCTCCTGCCTCGCTTCCTGAGTGCTGGGATTAAAGGCATGCACCACCACGCCCAGCCCATACATTAACAATTTTAATAAGAGATAAAATAATAAAAGAAAAATGGGTTTATTTGGTGCTAATTATAACAGAATTTTTCAGGTCCATACTTTGATGAACATACAAACTGAAAGTCTTCTAGAGTATTCTTTAAAACTATTCTGCAGATTTGAGCAACAGACTTCAAGCTGGTTTATTGACCTGTAGGCAATAAACCATCCTACCTAAAGTGTGAAATGTATTATTTTATTTACCAATTACTTCTGTGTGTTCCTATTGCTTAATGAAGATAACCCAAAAGCATAATTTAGAAGTCATACCATAAGCTGTCTTCCTCTCACCTTTACACTTCTGTAACCTTGTCTCTTACCTGGAAGAAGACACATGAGACCTTTCAAGAAAAAAAAAATTGTAAACATGCCTTAATTTCTTCATGTCTCAGGGACTCAACATGTTATCATTACTTTCGATTCTTTTGGAATTCAAAACTCTTCTTACTCTGTGATGCTGAATTCAAATGCATAGTCATACTTTCTAAATTCATATACTCATTCACAAGACAAAAGCCTGTAGTCTGCTAGGCCATGACTCTCTTTGAGATGTCAAGGAAAACAGGATGATAAAGACAAGGAAATAACACTGTTCTCCTTTATGGCACTTCCACTCTAGAAAATAAAAAAAAAGGGGGAAAAGAAGAATAAACAATATATTTTAAACTAAAAATAAACAGTATTAAATTAAATAATGTAATTCTCTAAAAATTCCATACAAAAGCGAAGAGTACTGAAATTGTGGTTTTAAAGGAGGAGTCATTTTGGAAATTTTCCCTGATGAAACAAGTGAATGGATACTAATGACCAAAAGAATAGAAAAAGAGATTTCAAACACACCATAATGGTAGTTCAAAGGGTTAACCACACTTGCTTCTGCTTTGGAGACAAACAAGACATACAGAAAGTGGTTTGAAAAGGGTACAGTGAGCAAATGGAAACTGGCAAATGAGAATGTACTTTGTTCTCTGGTACGGCAGGCACTGAGGGCAAATATCCATATGTACTGACTCATGAGATATTTGCAAAAAGTGTAGCTTAGATATTTTGTCCTGTGTGCCCATTCCTAGAATAACACGAAGAAACACATAAAATTTGTAGACATCTATAAATCCATCCATTCATTTCATTATTTCATAATTGCTTACTGAAAGCCACACACACACACACACATACACACACACACACACACACACACACACACACACGTATATCAGGCACTGTGTACGAAGAGTGGAGATATTTGATGAACAAAGATTGCGGTAGTCTCTACCTTTATTGGCCTTCACAATTTTGTAACTGATTCACTAAATATCTAGAGCAGTTCAAATGTAACTAAAAGAGGCATAGGTAATGTGAAGGAGAGAGACCTGTGCTATGTTCAGGGAAGAGGGAAGCTGTCCTTCATGAAGTGAATTCTAGGCTATAATCTGAAGAATAGACAGAAGGAGCTTTGTAAAGGAAAATTTTAGCTGCAAGAAGAGGAATAAAAGAGCCAGCTCTGGAGGAAAGAATTCAAAGTATTGAAAGAAAGCTAGCTTTGCAGATCATGTAAAACATTTTCACTTTTTTCCTAGGAGCAAAGGGAAGTCAATTGTGTCATCTTAACCACTCACGTATTAATTAACTCAACACGGCAAACATTCTGAGTGCTCACCTTGTGGCCAGTGGGTCTTGACCCTGCCCTCTACTATTGCCATGAAATATTTAAAATTAACAAATAAGAGTGACTTCTCCAACTAATGCTGTTATGGATTAAAAACTGGTGGTCAACTTAACACGAGCTGAATTACATCAGTATGGTGCTGAGTGTAGATGGGCCACCTGAAGTAAGTTACCAGCATAAATAGACATGTGGAGAAGAGTGAAGCATTATGGGTTCTCTTAAGTGTTGCTGTTTCGAGTCCTTGGTTCTCCTGGAGGAGCTCGTCATGTTGGCTTCCCCAATATGGATTCGGCCAATATCACTGGAGGAGCTCAGGACCTCGTCGCTGAGAGTGGCTGTGGTTCATGTTGGGGGACCTCTGCTTCTCACATTGGGCATTGCTTCCTAGCTCCAGAGGGGAAGATGTGTGCTGGAGAAGCTTGTCATGCTGGGCTTCCTGACCTGTACTCCACTGTTCTCATTGTTGGAGGAGCTGGGGACCTCGCTGAGGCTGAGGGTGGCTGTGGTACTTTTGAGGGGAGCCCTGGTCCTTATTTTGAGCGTGACTTCTTGGCTCCAGTGTAGAAAACTCAACCTACCGGCACAGCTCCTTCACCCCGCTGGCATAGCCTTTCTAGCTTCCACCACTAATCTTTGGTCTTCCCAGTGCAGATCCATAAAATAGAAAGGCATGAGTCCTAGATTTCCAGTTGTATTTGTGGGACGCATTGTCATGAGATCTAGTTTTTCAGCTGGACTCATGCAGGACATTGCTGTGGGATCCAGGCCCTTGACTGAATATTCTGGGTCTTTAGTGTTGTGGACAGATTTTCCTGCACTTTTTTGTGTTTAACTCTGGGTGACCATCATAAAACAGTAATGTAAATTCTGTGTCCTGTATGCATTTGTTCTCCCTGTAAACCCTGACTACAACAAACTCATTCCTTAAAACCCCTTTAAGCTCCTTTTACCAGGATTACTTTCCTGTTTTCTTCTGTACACCTGTGCTCCTATCATTCTTGTGGAACCTACTGCTCTAAAAGCACAGCACTGGCTCTGGTTTTTCTGCTTTGTACCTCTCTGTATTTGTGGTGCCATACAGGAATGAAATTTTTTGTGGGAGGAGTAGTACCTTAGTTTGCAGTATGGGATGAAGCAACTCAGGAAGGGATGAAGCAATGAGAAACTGTTACTAATCTAGGTGTGACTATTGCACCTATTTTGTAGGTTATCCTTCCTTTTATTCACACCTGGGTAAAACTGTGTTACACAGGAAATGGATGATTGTACTAATCAGCATTAAAAGCTATGTTCCTGTTCATGCTCTTAGGACTGGAACTCAAGATTGAGAGCACACACTATTTACCTAAAATCAGTCCGCCTCTTGATTTAGTTAATGGAGGCACACATACAGGAAGCCTGTAAGAAATAATTTAAGTGTTTTCCAAGAAAAAAAATACAAGATAAAAATGAATCAAGAATAATGTCGACACAGTGGGCACAGTGTTCTGGTTTTATTATGACAATAGAAAGAGCTTCCGCAATAAGATATGGCTATGTTATTGTACCCTAACGCTAACAAAAACTAGAGAAATGCCTTTGGAAAAATATGAGAAAAAAAGAGGCAGAAAGAAAAAGAAGTCACAGAATATTTGCTTCTACTTTCTCTCTCTCTGTGTCTCAACACAAACTTCTCATTTATTAGAAGTGTATACAGTTGAGAGATATGATTCATGTCTTTGCTTTACGTATTCATTGCTACACATCTTCTCAACCTCTGAACCATTGATATAATTATTTATTGTGGGGGGCAGGTTCATACATTTGTGTGTATGTATGTATGAAGGAATTCCTGGAGATCAAAACCTATATATATATATATATATATATATATATATATATATATATAAAATCATTATTCTGAGACAAGTTATCACTTAGTTACTAAGTTGCCCAGACTGTGCAAAAACTTGGCAACACTCTTGATTCAGCTTCCTCAAGTGCAGGATTTAAGGTGTGTGCCATTATACCTGACTGCACTTGAGCATTCTGAAGCATCTGTAACACGTACTAACCAGATGTCACTAGCACACATTTGCCAGATGGTGACACAAGCCTGTCTCCATATGTTGTCAAATGTCCCTTGGTAACAACTGAGAAATACTGTACTACAAAATTATTTAGGGATCTGTGTGAACAAACAAATATGCCCGATTGTTCACTTTTCCATATTGTTTTACCTTTGTTTATATATAGTTAAGAAGAATCTGAGCTTGTTATCTGTGGATCTTACAAACGTGAGTTTCACATTACCTCATTTAATTCTCACAAATATTTTGAAGCTGTTATAAACTTCTCTACTCAATTCATGTTCAAAAAGCATTAGAGAAATTAATAAATTTACTTAAAATGCACAAACAAAAAGGAGTAATAAAACTTGCTAACAAAAGGAGAAAGAACTGGGACAAGAACCCATACACTTGCATATAAGCCGAGCAATTTGGTTAATATACTCTAATATGATCTCTTCTGCATGACCAAAATTCACTACCTTCATTCCACTTCAGATCTACAAAACAGTCACTCGTACACACACAAAAAAATGAATGTATTTTTAAACACTTCCATGTCACTTTTCCCTTTTACTGCTTATGACAATACTCTGAAGGCAACATAGCAGAAGTTTTCATTGTTGTTTTGTAACAATAGAGATCCAAAGTAGAGTAAAAAAAATGTTGCAAACTAGAACTTGCAGTCTGTGTGTGACTAAACACGGTCTCATCCTATGCATTCATATACATATGTATTTATATACATATATATTTATACATTGCTATACATTATCCATTGCTTAATGATGTGAATTCATCTGAAGATTCATTGTTAAGTTATTTCACTGTTACAAGAGCAGGAAACTGTATATTTACATAAACAAAAATACCATAATGGTTTAGCTATTGCATGCTTAGGCTGTATGGAGTGTGGGTCAATAAAACAGCACAAGACTAACTCAAACTCAGGAAAAATGAAATCAAGCAATGAGGTAAATAAAAAATTTGTGCAGCTGCTTCTGGTATAACACAGCAATTTTTTTATAGTAAACTATTTTTAAAATTCAGAAGGAGTGTACTCCAAAATACCAATCAATTGGTACAATATTGTAAGAAACCAAAACGGTCATTTAGTCACTTTATGATTCAGTATCATACACTATGCATATTGTATGTATTACAATTTTATACAACTGGCAGCTCAGTGGGTTTGTTTACACCAGTATCACTACAAGCAGGTGAATATGATAGTCTATGGTGATAGGAACTGTTTATCGCATTATAATATTATGAGACCACTGTCATTTATGCAGTTTGTCATTGACAGAAATATTGTCACATGGGGCAAGACTGAGCATACAAGCATGCATATTTACACACAGGCAAATATAAATGTCTCTCCGGGTAGGATGACAAATTTACATATTTTGCACACATAATTTTAAATAATTAATCTCACTTCACAAAATCCTAAGGCTCCAAACAAAAAGATATCTTTCTTTTTTTTCTTTTTCCATCTAGTGAGCATTGGAACCATTGCACATAAACTTTTCTTTTGAAATTAGATATTTTAACCCCTGTTCCTAGAAATAGTTTTCGATTACATTTGACTCAGCATAAATAATGTTGAATTGTCTTAAATGTACTCAAATCCTAATCTAAATTTAAAAATTTTGTGGCAACAAGGAGTAATGAAAAGAACAGTGGGAAAGATATCTTGATGAACATATTTATTCGGTATACAATTGATTGTGTCTATGGGAATTGTAGTCAGACCCTTGAGTGAGACAGATGAATGAGACATGCAGGACTTGATTCTGTACTAGATCTATCAAGCAGGATCTGAAAACAAAGAGTTTAGAGGATTCTCCTTGGAAACACAAGCAGAAGAAGAATTCAAATGGAAAAATAGCAGGGAGGCACAGTAAGAAATTACAGCAGTAATGTAAGTATGTGATAATAAGTGAAGGAAGAGACTAGAATAACAACTTTAGCTGTTTTGTCTACTTGTCAATTCCTATCCAGAATTTTATCTTGGAGTTTGATGGGTACAATGGCTTCATATTTTAGTGAAGACTGTTTTATAAACATTAATTATATCAACATGGAGAATAGCGCTGTTCAAATCTTCCAGATACTCACTGATTTTTCTACTTGTCATATCAGTTGTTGACAAAAGGGTATGGGTCTCTCCGACTGTAACTTTTTATTTGTCTATTTTCCTCTGCCATTTTAAATTGGTTTTTGACTCATGTAGAGTTGGCTCCCCATTAGTGATAGTTCCACTTAAGATTTTTGGATTTTACAATAATGCAAAAGCAATCTGCAGTCATAGAAACAATGCTGCAGGTTTTGAATTTTAGTCTTTCTCCAGGCTGTGACTGGCTCCTCACTTTCCCTGGAAATGTGACACACAATAATGTGGTCCAGTTTCTAATTAGTCTGCTCATCGTGAGGATAAACAGCTGATACTCCACATGGTACTATGTGGCTGAGTTACGCAGCTCACCAGGTTGCATACTATATTAAAGACATTTTTAACCTATAGTATTTTCATCATGTGATGGGTTTCTTTGGATGTAATCCGCTTGGCAGTGGAAGACCATCTGTGTTTGAAGCGTTGTCACTAGATACATAAATGTTTAGAGTTGTTATGTTCTCTTCGAATAATGACCCCTTTGCAGTTATGAAATAATCATCTGAGTTGATGATAGCATCTTTGTTCTGAAAAAATATTGTCAAATATTAGTGTCGTATAATACTAATTAATATTAACATTGATTGTCTTTTTATTAGTGTTAGCATGTTATATCTTTTCCATGTAAAACAAACTAACTTCTTTACGTCTTCAGAAATAAGTTTTTTATAGGCATGTCTTTAAGTCTCACATTTTAACAATAAGACATTATTGGCTGCAATTAAAATGAATATGCATGATTAGTTTTAAACTAAAATGACATTGTTTATTTTTTGTATGTTCTATCTGTTTATGTCTCATTTCTTACTCTTTGCATGATTTTGGATTAGTTAAAAATCTTACTATTTTATCTCCTGTGCTTAGTAGCTGTAACTTTTATGATGGTTAACTATAACATTTTTATGTTGGTGGTTGGTTTAAGGTTTGCAGCATTCATTAGAACCTTACAGAATCTCTGTAATGTCACTTCTTACAAAATAAAAGAAACTTACATTATTATATTCACATTTTCCTACTGCTGAAATCTATGCTTTTGTTGTCATACAGTAATTTATTTGTATCTGCATTAAGACTTCAACTAAATTATTTTTAAACAGTCTTTTAAAGAGAGGTAAGTAGCAAAATATCTTATATACTTACCATGCTATGGTGTTATTTTGTGCTGTTGTTAATTTCTGGGTGAATTGATTTCTTTTCAGTCTGAAGGATATCCTTCTGTATTTAATGTGAGTCTGTGGCTGTTTAATTCTCCCAATTGTACTATTCCACGAGAGTTATTTTACTACTATTTTGATGGACTTTTCCCAGATAAAGAATTCTAAAGTTGTCAATTTTATTCTTTAAATATTGTGCTTCACTTTCTTGCCAACAGTTTCTGCTACCGTAATTATATATGTATATTTGCAAATATATGTATGTGTATATAAATATATGTATATAATGTGTTAATATATATATATGTGTTTGTATGCATGATAAATTATAGACTATATGATATAAACTTTTTCCATAATGTGCATTTTTCTTAGCTGTTAAGAGAGACAGGTGACCATTTGGGCAAAGTCCTACACTTAGGGTGGACATGGCTGGCCCCAAATTGTTAATGTGCCTTCAAAGCTTTTCTTTTTTTATTTTCAAATACAATTTTTGTCCTTTGTCTGCCATTAACCAGATCACCACATCACTGATTGATTCTTTTAGGCAATTTAGAGTAAATTTTCTGTACTACACTGACCTGAGACTGCCCACATGCATTCATTTGTCATCTTTCTTTTTTGAACATGTGACCTATGATCTTAAAGAGAGCACGCTCACAATGTGCACTTAAGTGTAGCCCTGATAAGAAATGTGTCCACCTTTACATTCACTTTCCTACGTGAATATATACTG